>JAJHUR010078694.1:0-13966 GCA_027495735.1 Lutjanus campechanus
TTATAATAAAGGATAAACTTAAAATCTGCTGATTTATTCTTTAAGCAATCCAGTCAGATTTAATCTCAGCCAGAGAAAATAAGGTGTAGCTCTGCCTCTGACTCAAAAAAATCAATCAATGTCATCCCCTGGCAGAAATCCTTAAATGGTGCTTGGTTTAACTTTCTGTATTTGTGCTCCACAGCCGGGCTGAGCTTTTATCATCAATTCCTATCTTCAGTGTTTGTTATTGTCAGGTCTGAATGCTGGGCAGACAATCTGAGCTCCCCTGATGCTATCTGATGATTCAAGACAGGAAAGCATTTTTCAGATGTCCTCCATAGATACAGAGCATGACGCTGCATCATCGGCCGGCTCGGGAGCTCCAACTAACAGAAACCCCTGACAATCAGATTTTAGCCAACCAAGTAATACTAGATAACATTCAGTGAAGCAGAAGCATACATTCACAAGCAGCTCATCACCCCCATCTTGCGCCGTCGAGACGTGCCTCTCCTTCGCAGGACACACAACAGTTCCTGACATGTTTAGTTTGCACTGAAAACAGATGAGAGGCTCACAGTGACGTCGACCTGAGGCGCTGGTGGACAAGCTGCTGCCTCATTAGTATTCATAAACATTTTGCTATTCCAGGAAGAGCAGCCGGGCTGAGCGTGCTCAGACTGTGTCTGAGAATGGCTGGACACCGGCTATGTGTGAAGGAGGAGAAGACAAAACAGAAAAGCACAGAGGAGAATGGAGAAGATGAGGCAGGTTAAACTCTAAGAGGACAGGTTTCTGCAGCAATGAGGGACACGTAGTTCATGACATCAAGACTAAAAATACCACTTCATCATCGCTGTGGGGGAATTTTGACTTCGTACTACCATTAACAATGCAATGGCACTTGTTATTTGTCTTTAAATCAAAGCAAAGTGGACACATTTAGATCATTTCCTGGGCAGCTTTGATATACTGTCATTCCAAAGGACTACAGATTTTGGGGTGCAGTGTTAAGTCCAGATTCCAGGCCCTGTACTTTTAGTTAAACAAGACCCTCATCATCATGTTATTATTAACCTTGTTTCGTTTGGAATTTTTACATCAAAATGAAATGCTGTATTAAAACTAAATGGGGGGAATGGCTGACTGTGAGAGTCTTCACTCTCAGTCTTTTCCTGTCCTTTTATTGCACTGAACTTTCCTGGCATAATAAGCTGCTGGATATCAAATTTCAACATCTGCCTTCGAATACTAATAAAACCTTGACAACCCAACCTGTTCTCATCCCAGGTTGACGTCTTGGTCACCCACCCCCTCGGTGTCTCATTCTAGTGGAAAAGGTAGCTTTTAGCGTCTGTATGAGACGCTGCCAGAAAGCCTTTTTAACACGTGGTTCAAAGTTTCTCTTTGGTCAGGTTTAGGCACCAAAACTACTTGGTCAAGTTAAGGAAAAGATCATGTTACATACATCATGTGCCGAAAGTGATGCTCGTAATGTTATATAAACTTAAAACTGGTGTTGTAATCAAGACCACCTAAGTCAAGACCAAGTTATGGCCAAGATCGGAGAACAAGAAAAGAAAAAGACTTCGAAGGGTTGAGACAAGTCAAGACCAAGGCAGAGCGACAATGCACAGGCCATTTAGTCTTATCCCTGCAGTTGTGGGCTTGAAATAAAATCGTCTAATAGAGTCCTCTTTGTCTGAGACTGAGACAAAGCTGAGTAAAAATGCGGTCAATGCCAAGACCAAGACCTTCAAAAAATGGTTGAGATTGATCTCAGGACCAAGGCTACAATTTTCAAAAATCCTGCAGGACATGGGATTCAACGTCACTATTGATCACAGGACTGGGACGGTACAAGAAAAATAGAGTCAACAGGAGTGGGTAGGAGCAGGAATCGTAATAACAATAGGTGAGTTTTTTGCAGGCACATGACTGTGGACTGACAGGAACGGGATGGGATGGGAGCCATTCTTCCGGGATTGTGATGGGTCGAGTGTTTTTGCGGAAGTGGGATGGGACCCAATGAACCTCAGCCTGATGGGTTTAAATCCCGTGTTTGACTCATCCATCCACCCCACCTCCTAACCCTAACCCCAACCCTAACCCATATGCGGACTTCCTCATTTTTTATATTACGTCAACTGATGCGGATGGATTTAGGTTGAAGTTACTTGAGAGCCGGTGCATCTCATACTGGCACTAAAGGGTACCTTGTGACAAAACATCTGTATTTGACGACCTGGGAACGAGAACAGAATGAAACCTTTGGGGTCATTTTCAATGTGGCAGTGACTTTATTCTCAATCCCAACGATAAAGAAGTCTTGGAAGTTTTTGCAGTTTGATCACTTATTTGATGCCAGCTGCTACAAACAGGCTTGGTGCGGTCACCCCCAAATTTTCTGCTTACTACTAAAGTCTGCTCTTGTGAAACACCATGGCAAACAACTTAACCTTCTGAGTAGCAATAGAGAGAGGCTGAGGTGGTGGTTATTTTCAGTAGTAACCGTTTTTGGACAGCATTGTTGCAACATTTGCAGGAAATTTGTTTTTTCCCTTGCTTTTCGTGGGAATTTTTGTTTCTTATTAAGGGTCCGAGGTTGCGGGGGTGTCTGGAGCAGCAATTACCAGCTACACAAATACTTCAAACCTGACTCAATACACTGACATTACGTCTGTCTTTGGTCTGCATGTGAAACAGTTTGTTCCTGGCACCAGGTGCGTCAAACTATTTGGGTGAAATGGGATTTAATTCCAGGTGGAGTGGAGAAACTTTGATGCTGCCAAGCCTTCATTCCCTTGAATATTCCACTCACTCTTGCAGAAACTGTGTCCCTCTGTTCCAATTTTTTTCTTCTTGTTCTTACAGGCTGCGCATTTACACCCTCTAGAGGGGAATTTAAATTTCAGTTTGTAAAACTCATTTGGTGAAACCACTGACAGTTTATACAAGTCAATATTGAATTAAACATTTCACAAAGGCACTGAAGGAGTTCTTAAATTCCACTTTTAGTGACAGCATAAAGACTGCCTGCACTAAGAACATATCAACTTTCTGATGGACTGACCAGGGAAAGAACAGAGAAATGAAAGCTGAATTTGCTGCATAGTCCTCCCCACATCCTCTTTCTTCCTCTCTCTCTACCCTTTACGTCCCTTCTCAGCTACCCATCGCTCATTGCTGGCACCGAGTGGGCAGTGCTGCTGCCAAAGTGACTGATGGGCAGCACCCTCCGCTGTCCTGTCTCTGAGCAGGACCATCAGGGCAAAATTATGCACTCTGAGATGCTAGCTGAGTGGTCATGACGGGCCGTGGATCCGTCTGCCGCCCCTGCTGCTTTCAAGGGCATTTTATCCAAGAGAGGAGAAAGAGAGGGGAGCTCAGGAGGAGCAGCTGTACATCATCTGCTGTGAGAGCACAGGACTGAGAGACAGAAGGGGGGGTCATCTCTTATCTACCACAAGCTGAACTCATCTGGTTCAGGCCTGAAACGACTATCCCCGAAATGTCAGAGACAGGATATGAAAGGAAAGAAGACAAACACAAAATTAAATGTCATTCTTAAAGAAAACAGTTTCTCTACAACCTTTGAAATAAAGGTGCTAACTAGAACCATCAATGGTTCTTTGGCTTGTCCCCATATGAGAACCCTTTTTGGTTCGTGTTAGAGCCTTTTTAAAGGTTTCACTTGGGTGACTTTCAAAGTTCTACCTTCAACCCAACAGAAAGGGTTATACCCAGAACCAGGTTTGTGAAAGGTTTCACTCAGAACCTCATATGAGAGGTTCTACAGAAAAAACTTTTATGGTATAATAGTTCCATCTAGAACACTCTCTAGGGGTTCTATTCAGAACCTTTCCACCTTCCAAAGGTACTATTTTCCAGGGTTGTCATCTAGAACACACTCAGGGGATTCTACCAAGAACCTATTAATATTCCAAGAGTTATATCAAGAACACACTCTTTTATATTCAAACAGAAAGGTTTATACCTAGAACCATATGTGAGGTTTCACCCAGAACCTTCTATGAGAGGTTCTACAGAGAACCCTTTTGTGGTGTAGTAGATACACCCAGAACCCTCTCTGGGGGTTCTGTACAGAACATTTTCACCTTCTAAGGGTGCCAACAAAACCCAGTCAGGGGGGTTCTACTGAGAATTTCTTTGTATTCCAAGGGTTTTATCTAGAACACACTGAGGGTTTCTACCGAGAACCCTTTAGTAATCTAAGGGTTTTATCAACACATTCCAGAGGTTCTACTGAGAACGTTTTTATATTCCAGGGGTGTTATCTAGAACACTCAAGGGGTTCTACCAAGAACCTTCTAATATTCCATGAGTGTTATCTAGAATGCACTCAGGGATTCTACAGAGAACCCTTTTTTGTTATGGCACAAAAATCCCTTGGTGAAATTTTGACAAAAGTTCTTCAGTCCTTGAAGAACTCTAAAAAAAAAGAGAGATCCTCAGCAGCAAATGGTTCTGAGTGGAACCTCAGCCTTTTAAGAAGAACCGTGTTGGAACCCTTATTTCTAAGAGTGTATAGCACACAGAAATAAAGGATAGCAGAAATGCCAGAAGTCAAGCCAAAGGAAGATTACATTGAGGAGGACATGAGGAGACATGAACCTACCTTCATTGTACTGAAGCTGAGGTAAAGCGCAGCTGACTCCAGGCCTGTCTCAACTTAGCACAACCTGACTTGAAGCTGTAAAGTTTCAATCCCAAAAAGACGTCCAAACCGGCACTGACAGCAGATCTCCTCTCCTCCACACTGATGGATTTCCAGAGGATCTAGCTCTGGTTCGTGTGGTGGCTACAGTAGGCACCACCCTGCCTTGGCTCTCCTCTGCCAGCTCCTTTCCCGTTCCTTTTTTTTTTTTTTTTCTGTGGTTGTAAAACACACACAGAGGCTATTGAAGGACAGGCAGCACCTCTGTCTACTCGCTGGCTCTGGGCGCTGTTGATGTTGGCATCTGCAATAAAGGCTGCCTTTCTCTTTCCTGCGTGTCCCCCCTGCCCTCCTGCTGGAGTTTTCACCTCTGCCAAGGAGAGGCTGCGAGGCAGGAGTGGAAGAAAGGTTGTGTGACGGCGTTGTGCCGGCTGTGTGTGTGCCTGTCTGTCAGGGGAAGGGAGTGGCAGCCTGGTGTGACACACTTGATTACACTGGCTGATTGGGGATTATTTTTGGCTTCCAATGGCACCCTCCTTAAATCTGAAACTCTACGCTGCGTGTTTTCTCCTGTAATTATCTCGTCCAGCGTCACATCGGTTTGACTGTCATTCATCTGACACCGAACACTTCTCTGTTTTATTTTCTGCAAAACATGCTATCACATAACTGGTCTAAAAGTGTAGCACACGGCACCCAGAGCTTCTCTCCCGGCCTGTCAACTGACACCCGGGGTGAGCTTTAAGAAATGGGGAAGTAGTCCAGAGAGGGACACTCCCACTGAGTTATAGTTAAATAGTGAAGCAGTAAATATAGCGCAGTGTTCATGAGACAATGAGCAACAGCCATATGAGACACTTGAATTGTCTGAGAGGCTGAGAGGAGTTTTCCATTTTTAAATCTAATTACAAATACTTAACAGAGTGAGCCACAAAAGTACTACATGGTTCTTCCATCTTGACTGCTATAAAAAATACTGAGACAGACAGAGACAATACGTTTTAACTCCACTGGTTACTGGGCACAATCTATACTGGAAAAAAAAAAGCAGAGTTCCTTACGTTAGGGGAGACTGGGGACGGTTGCAACACATTTTAAATTTCTCTACTAGGCTATTTCGACTACACCAACCAAATCTTTTTATATGAAATTTACATCTGTCTGCTAATTAGCCATACCATTTACAGGTGATGACATGACATATTCACAATATTGATCTAAAAGGAAGAAGACAGATGTTACAACTGACCCCGACCCTAGGGACAGTCATATTATCAGGGGACATTATCAGGGGACAGTTCGAACATATTGAAAATATTTTTTACTAATTAACTTTTTGTCTCAATAAGGGTATTATTCTGTAAATATGCATTGTTTTACATTAATATTGCAGTACTGTTTATTTATCCAGTAATATCCATCAAATGACAGTAATTGAGTTTTGTTTATTTATGCTCAAGCTAAGCAGCCATGAAAGAACATCGTGTGCTAGCAAGAGACACTGACCTTGAAATGTCACTCAGAAGGCAACGAAGCAAGGATTCAAACTAAGTAAGTTTTGATTAATTCATTAAAAAAGGTGGAGACAAATGTCTTTCCGGTGCGGTGAGGGTCTACAAGAGCATGTGCAGTATCATCACACAAGCATGTTTCTGACTGAATGAATAAGACTTGTTGAAACTGGCCCCTGTTGTAACTGTCCCAAGTCTACCCTACTTATAATTCCTAATCAGCATGGTTTATATGAATTTGTTTCCCTATTATTTAATTATTCTTTATATTAATCTGTCAATTGTCCACACTATGTGCAAAGTGAAAGATGTCCTCATGATGACAGTTCAAGAGAGGATTATAACCCGACTGCAGTTCTCCTCGGCTACAGGGAACTTTTTAGACACTTGTTTTTCCTTTTTGGTTTGTTTTACAGCACACTTACTGTGTGGGTTATTTCCACTACTTTCATCAATTTTGGTTCCAGCAAAAGCAGCGGGGATTTTCCTGGCTCAAAAATGAAACTGAGGTGCTATCATCCTGATCATGTGCACACATGTGCCTGTGTACCGTGCCTTCAACTGGCCCGGACATTTTTTACAAGGAACATATTTTAGGAGTTCTGATAATTATATGATTGAGGAACGTGACAATTATGCACACTTTATTAAAAAAATGATAATAAAGGTGCTCTGTTCAGTTTTAAATACAACATAAAAGCTATTGAGTTAACAAACAGCAAAAGGTATGACCCTGTAACAGAGTATCAGTATATTATTATAACAGTAAATAACAGTAAGTTATGCATGATGTAAAATGCAGTAAATTTCTCGCCCATCCAGGCTGTGATGGTCGGTTCATGAAAAGTAACACTGATGAACACGTTGACTTTATGAAAAGTCTGACATAGCCAGCCAGAGCTAGTTAGTTATGTCAGCCAGCTTCACTGCTAACTAGCTAGCCAAACCTTGAGAGGGCAGCTATAAAACACAACTGTACACAACTTGACCAGCACTAAATGGCTAGCAGACAAATTCAGCCACTAGCTAGTGAAAAGGCTGCATGTCTGGCAGCTAAAGAGATAGATATATATTACTCAAGAGTTGGTGGAGACCAAACAGAGCTAAAAGAGAGTGAATGTTGGACAACAGGTAGCCAGAAAGATGAATTCAAATGCATGCTAATGTTGCTACATATCTGCTGGCTGTGTAAAAATGCAATGTTTGCAAACATGTTAGCTGCTATATGGTATTAGTAATTAAAATGTGTGGTTTTATTTCATTGTACTGTCCTTCAAATGGTCAAAAATTAAATTTAGAGCGGAAGAAATTCTCACTCTGTAGGCTATAGTATCTCTCTAGCTTCCACCCTGACGGATTATCAGTCAACAGTTTAGAAGCCATTACACAAAACTAATGGTGTAGCCTGATCATATGACTCTCATTCATTGTCTCTATTGAGTATAATCCCTAATGCTCCAAAAAGAGTTTTCCACCATATGTTCGAGCCATTGTGCATAATTTACTTCACATAAATTTGCTGACGCAGGCTCAGAGAAGGCCGCCTTAAATTGTGCTCTGCAGCATCAAATTGTTGCTACACCAGTAAACACCGCATTTGCATTTCGGATCTATGTTGCCGTGCATTTTTCTGTCCTGTAGGTCCATGCGGCATTCGTAATTAGACTAATTGTGAGTCCCATCTGGCAGAGCTGTCAATATTCGTCTTTATGAGCAACACAAATGAGTCCAAAGCAGCCTATAGCTCATGCATACCAACATATACACTGCCAGTTAGGGTAACTGAAACAGACACAATGTTAGTTCCTTTAAAGACATTCAAGACGGCACATGCTGAATAGGAAGATTTAAGAGGAATCTGTCTGATCTGATCTAAAGCTCGGCCAAGCAGGGGCCACTGAAAATGCTTACTGTGATTCTTAATATATCCTCAGCAGTTAGACCTTGAGATGAAGTGACCTCTGGTTGACTCTTCCTGCCCTTAGAAATCCATTTTCTTCCTCTTGAACACTTCCTCTTCAGATGTGACCCCTGCTAACCCTCTGAACCAGTTACTTCCTCCACATATCTCACTCCCGCTCCACACACCACTGTGTAGACAACTTGTGTCGGCTTGTTGCACTCCTGTCTAGGATGTTCTTGCCGTCGAAAGACATGCCTCCGTTAAAACCTCTGAAACATGACAAATGTGAGCGGACAAGCAGGGTGGTGTTAAAGCACGCAAGCCATGCCGGTGTGATACAAACTAAACACCACCAAGGGCGAATCGTAAATTATCTTATGCAACAGGGTGTGAAAGGCGTGTCTGCGGCTTTTCCAAGAAAGGGGAGCTAAATATTTCTGCTTCATTTGTTGACAGGCAGATGACTCTCAGGATTATTAAAGGACAGTTTGAATTATTTCCGAATGAGGTTGCATGAGGAACTTATTCACAGTGTAATACATAGATAATAGTCAGCACACCCCCAGTTTGGAGAAGCAGCAAGAAATGTGCTGTGTGTGGACAGAGTCAGCAGCAAAATGGATTTTAGTCACCTAAAAATATAAATACTGGTTAAAGTGTACATGATATTCAGAATATTTTTACCACTTTACCCGGACATTAGACAGCTGTTTCCATCAAAAAACTGCTGCTATATAAGGCAAACATTGCTCTCTCCAAACCAACCACGCTCCATCTGCAAAATTAGTAACTTTACCTCACCGAACAGGGGACTTGCTGGTCTACCGCTGCCTCGATCGGTTAGTTTATATGAGTTATTGTGTGACTTCAGTGTTTTAAAAGGTTAGGTCAGATTCACCAAAGTCACACATCAATAAACTAACAGATCGAAGCGGCGATAGACCAGCAACTCCTTTGTTCAGCGAGGTGAAATGACTGTTTTTGCAAAAGGAGTCCGCTTAAGTGGGAGAGAGCGATATTTGGCTCATATAACAGCAGTTTCACGTCAGAAAAAGTTGTCTTACAACAAGATAAAAGCTGTTAAAATATTCTAAATAAAGCGTACACTTCTACACCGGTATTCCTAAAGCTTTCAGAGCTTTCCTATAGCATCAAACCAATATTTGTGAATTGCAGACAACCAACAGGGAAACATTACAGTGAGAAGCACTGTGTTAGTAACATGACAACAACATACCAGAAAGAATATCACGTGTGTTTCCTCCACAACACAAACAACAGCGTTGCCCAGGTGACTGTCTGGCAGACTGAGATGGGAGAGGGAGGGATTTTATTTCATTTGGTGTGTAAAATACTCTAAACAAATACCAAAATATTGAAAGCAAATAAAAATGTGAAGTTTAGACTTTACAACTTTACAACTGAAATGACATTTTTGTTCTTACAGAGAGAGTAAAGTACTGAAAAAAGGTACCATTGGGTACCAAATTCCAGATACCAGTACCATATCAGTTACCCAACTGTTATCTATTATTAATAAGTACATCAACCCCACTTCAATTCATTAGCACTATCACTTTAATAATCACAAGATTCATCTGTCTGTCAGGCAAATGAAGCAGAAGTATTTAGCTGTCTTGGAAAAGCAGCCGACACACTCCACTTCAAATAATTCAAACTATCCCTTTATATGGATGCCAGAATATCTACAGTGTGTGCTTCATCTTTAAATTCAGCTGCATTAACCTGCTTCATCCATGTGTCAGTGTGGTAAGTAACCCTGGAGGACCTCTGATATACGGCCTCAGCACGGTTGGAAGGATCAGTTTCATTTATGCCTGTGAAGAGCACTAAAATCTCAGCAACTTTCCATTCAAGTGAAATATGATTTGGACACTCAGCGCAAGTTATTTCCCCCAGCTAAAAAAAATATGGATGTTGTGAAGAGGAAGGAAGGATTGGTAATTGTTTTTAAGGTTGAGAATGTGAACGGTAGCTTACAATATATCAAAAAGAACAGAAGGGAGCATTTCTGTGCTCCATTATTTTCCAAAAAAAACTACTTTAGAGGCCTTCCATTTTAACCATTTGTCAACAATTCTTTAGCAAGACGAGACCCATATCTCCCTACGACTATCCGTCAACCTGAGCTCGGCAGTGGGAGGTGGAAAGAGTGGGCTGGACAGCACTGGTGACTACTGAACCTCTGGCTGTTTCTGGAGACACTAGTTGGTGTCTCAGCCAGACTCCAACAGCGAGAATTCTCCAAAGACCGTAATGTTTTTCGACAGAGGAGTTCCTGTGTCCCGATGGGATGAATGTGCCACCTGAATATCTGCCAAACCAACAGCCTGACAGGGCCTGCCGCGTTCATGTAATCGCCGCTCCTCCCTACTGTGTCACCCTTCCCTGCCCTGAAGCTACTTGTACACCTAATAACACCGTGTTGTTTCCATGGAGGGAGATTATTACTGGAATGTTACTGGAATGCAGCCATTTAAATATGTCGTGCATATTTTAATGGAACTCAAAAAAGCTGAGGAACTAAAAAAAAAAAAGTTGTTCTTGAAACTGTAGCACAATTTGAAGTTGAATGTGATGGTGGGGTTTATTATGGGGTCATGAGATCTTTGGATGTGACAAGCTTTGGTATTGCTGGTCACACTGTGGGGACAAAACCCGAGACAAATTTGAGTTATGGCTTCAAGAAGTTGTGCACTTTGATGCAAATTGTAGCAATCAGACCTTTAAAGTACATTAACCACTTCCATGAGCTGTGAGTCACAGCCTGTGCTGCAGCTTCAACTGCTCACCATGTTAAGCCGGTATTGTAATTTCCGCATCCACAAGTGCGCAAGGATCTGCTCTAGGGTTACACGGAATATTAAAATTTCACTATTTTTATATGTAACAGTCCTGTATTAGAATTTCTCAAAATTCAGCGCCTGTTATGTGTCAATGTTGGTGTGCTTGCACTGGAACTGAAATGAATTTTTGCCTCACACAGAACTGTGAGTTTGAATTCACTCATTTCCCTATGTTTCTTTGAAGTTAAAATGAAATAGTTCAAATTTCATTATGAATGTATCTACTGTAGTACTCAGCGGGTCTCATGGTTTTGCAGCAGCATGCTGTATGTCCAGGGTTAATGTCCCCTGTGGACATTCTGTTTCTGATCTGTATCCGATCTGTTTCTGGAGGTATTGAAGTAGCATCGTTTCAGTCTCAAGTACCCTTTCGGTATGGAGTGTCAAGATACTAAACCGGTTATTGGTATCAAAGTCTTGGTATCAAATTTTGATATGCTGACAACACTAGTCTGCGCAATCACGCTACAACAAGCTAGAGAATACGCCTGTGCATGAGGGGAACACATCCTCCAAGTGGACTCTAGAAAGTAGTATTAAAAGAACTACTACACGTCTGTGGTGTCCGAAATGTCTGCGTACGCATCCATTTGGGAGTATAATCCTGGCTTTAGTAAGCAGGACAAATCAAAAGGGCCAAAATACAAGAACTAACTTCTCAAGAGTCTCACACCTCCCGTGGGAAGCCGCACATCACAGTTTGAAAATCTCTAGTCTACACAATACTTTGCAGTACATTTAAACATCAACATTTTGACCTGCACTTTTGTTGGAAGGTACTGTCCCTAAATTACAATTCGTAGCATCTTCAAAGCAACAGGTAATCGGCTGTCTACATGAATAAAATATTGATAAATAGTTTAACCTGGTATTTCTGGTGCTGACTAGCAAGGGTGGCTACGTTTAATTGTATAGTTGACTAATTGGGCACATCCCAGTTGGAACTGCAGTCCAGCACCCTAATACATTCAGTAAAATTCTCCCATAGGAATTAAGTGCCATTAACTATTCAAATAATAACGACCTCATTTTGCAAATATTGTTGTTCAGGTTGTTCAGGTACCAGTTGAGTGGAGACAGCACAGCAGTTGCAGCAACACCAACAATATGTCTCATTTCAAGCTGATGTAGTGTTCTTATCTGCAGCCGTGAGCCAACCTGGATTGGCCCAGAGTAGTCAACCCACCCACTGGGAACATAGTATAAAACATATTCCAGGAATTTTTGACCAGTCTGACCCCAGCCTGCTGTAGTGGTGAAATCAAACTCTCAGCCAATTGAGAAATCACAGAAACGAGTCTGGGGGGAAAAAAAGCAGTTCTTCTGACTGTGAAATCCAAACAGCTCTGCTCAGCTCAACCGCTCTGGTGTCTAGAGGTCCATCATCTTTCTTCACATTCCAGTGCTTGGAAGGTGATCATCTTGACATCCTCTAAAAGTGTTTTCCTTTGGTAGAAACACATGGAAAAGCCAGCAGCCAAGCCACATCACCGAGGGCCCTGTGGCCGCAAACGCAGGCTGTTCCCACAAGTGGAAAAAACACACAACCCCAACTTGAATCTAATACTGCTCTGATATGAGTGCTCTGATATGTTACACACTTTAGGTTGTGTTGTGTGAGAGACATTGAAAGCACAGGTGATATTTGCCTGTTGAAAAATGAAAAAAAACAACCCAGACAACACGGGAGAGATGGGGAATAAAATGCAACAAAGGTCCCTGATGAATGCTGCGGTTCAGTCACTGCCTTTATCCCCTCGGCCACCGGGCCACCCAAATCAAGTACCTGTTTAACGAATGGTTGGCTTTTGCTGGATAGCGTTTGTTCTTATAATTCATGTGCACAAATAAACCAGAGTAAACCTAGCCTGGGAAACAGATGAATCTGTGAGCTCATGTTTCATTTGCTCTGGTGGATTCGTTTGGCTGACTGATTTCCACCCGTCCTGGCTCTTGCTGGACAAATCACAGCCGTTTATTTAATATAGGGTGGGTTTGATATCAGATCTTACAGATGAGCATCACTATTCCAGACTTCAGAAAATCACTTTTCAGGCATCAGGCTCTTTTGACCAGGCTGCCATTTTTTCCTGCTTGAATATGGACCTGCTTAAGTGTATCACTCAGCGCTGTGTCACATGTTTGCTTGCTCTGATTGGTCGGGAGGCCTATCCACTTGGCAGAGGCTTTTCTGAATTAATCCGGTGATACCAGGCTGGGGTAAACCCCTAAGGTTAGGCAAACTGTACATTTCTTTAAATGCATCCAATCTGAGGATGTCAATCACGGTCACAAAATCAAGGTCGATCTGTCAGACGATCGTTCAGCTTTGCAGCAGCGCAAATTAGCTTTGACCGGTCATGGAACAGTGAGAGCATCTATTAGCTAAGAGCAGGAGCCATGAGCCTGAGAAGTACTTTGAAACAATTTTCTTCACAAGGAAATATGTCTCAGTCTCCGCAGACCTAAATTATATGTCCAGAATGTGTAATAGGTGAGATTCAAATCATTTCTCTGTTAAATTGCCCCACACTTTCAGCATAAGCCTGATTTCATCCCAAAAGAGCAGAGCAGCTTCTAACCTAATGTTCGCTGCAGCTAAAGCTCGTAATAACACGTCAAATATCCTCTTGTGTAGTGTTGTTGCAGACTTGTAGGAGTTATAGTTCTGCAGCCTTGTTGAAATAGTGAAACTAAAACAGTATGACACACCAACGTTCACAATGTACGGCGTCTCCAGAACGCTGGTTATGTCTGCTGACAGTAATTGTGGTAATAACCAGAAGAGACAGAGCGAGCACCAGCAGAATAATCCCCTGCAGCTTTTCCCTGCATGCCACATGTTACTGAGCCTTATGGCAACCTGTTGACACCAATCCCAGAGACCCAGTGGGCCAATGCTAGGCATGCATAAACAGCCTGTAATCCGCATTGCACACTGGCTGAACCATGCATCATATCACTGGGCAGAGAGAGGCAGAGGACTGTCTTTATGTGTGGACGACTGTCCTATACCTGCTAAAAA
>JAJHUR010078694.1:13986-24663 GCA_027495735.1 Lutjanus campechanus
TTTTTTTTTTGGTCATATGCAAAAAATGCTACGGTACAGGGGATGTCCTAATTAACGTCAGAATACCACTGTTTGGTGTGACTAGACCAGGGGTCTGCAACCTGCAGCAACTGCATACGGCTCTCTTACCCCTCACAGACTCCCTGTGGCTTTCATAAAAAGATATATGCAAATGAAACACGGTTCTTGTTTTTAACATTTTAATTTTTCATTTTTTATCACTGTTGTAGGCCTAAAGTGATTCTTACATTCTCCACTTATTTTCTTTTTAGTCTCCTAATTCTCACCTTTTCTCTTAATTTATGGTTGGTGGCTAACTGAGGATGCCAAATCCAAAAAATCAAAGTTAATAGCTTTGGCTCCAGACCGATTTTTTTGGGTCTTTTTTCTTGGCCCAAAATGGCTCTTTTGATAGTTAAGGTTGCTGACCCCTGGACTAGATGCTAACCCTGAGAGGTTTAACTCAAATTTGATGACTTTATACTTGACTTGGCAAAATCAAAAAAGACTTGTAACTCTGACTTAAAACACCAATGACTCGGGGCGCCCCTATAGCTAGTAGAGCGTGCACCCCATGAACTGAGGCTGTCAGTCCTCTGCAGTGGCCGCTGGTTCGACTCATCCCCTCTCTCTCTACCCACCTTCCTGTCATTCACTCAGCTGTCACTATCCAAAAGAAAAAAAAAAACACCAATGACTCGTGACTTCACATGGACTTTAGCATTTTAACGTGATGCCTTCCCTTGAGCCTAAAGATTTAAGTGCTATTTAAAGCCATGAATCAATTCATTTCCCTTTGTGTCCTGAATCAGCTAACGTTAGCACTATTGATTCCTAGCGAGTCGAAACTTAATTCCCTAAATTCACTTTGTTTGACTGCATCCAATCAAGCTAACATTATGTTACTGAGCTCCAGTTGGGAAAAACGATACCAAACATAATTTTGTTCCTACACAAAAACTTGCAGGTCAGAAATCACGGACGGAGCTGCAACGACTTTGTTCAACATTTGATGTTACACAAAGAATCATAAGTTGATCCTGATATTAACAGGATCCCCTGCTTTTTTGGTTGCCCTCTCACTATATCCTCCCTGTATTTTTCCTTATTGATGACAAAGTTTCACACCTTTTTTTCTTACATAAAATTTTAAAGGGAAACAACGCTTTTTTTTCCCGGACAAGCCAAATTAATATACCCTTAGATCAAAATTGGTAAAATATGAATATGTCTGTTATTGCAGTCAAATTTAAAATTGGACTACTAGGTAAGGCTAGATGCTGTGGTTCCATTACGTTTTCCAGCTAATAATGGTCAGTAATGAGTCATCTATGTGCCTCTGTTTGCAAAAGAAAACGTGTACGTTACTTATTTTGTTATTTTCATTCTCTGAAAACCACCAGAATGTAGGAAACAAAGTCTATGTCACTTTTCTTTGTAGCGAGAACATACAGACTTGAAAAAAGAGGTTTTGACATCCTCCCCAATTTTGAGGTCTCAGTGTTGGCAAGTATGATAGTTTTATGAGCTAATACTTAGCAAACATTCTCAACAGCTACGTAACATCGTTAACCAATGAGGCTTGAAACTCACTGTTTTATTATGACTTGTTTAGGACTCGAAACCCAAAGTTTAGAAAGTGAGACAAAACCTGTGAATTGTCAGTCTTGACTTGGGACTTGAGTGTAAAGACTTGAGAATGATTTGCGTGATTTGAAAACCAATAACTTGGTCCAAACTCCTCTAACAACCTTGAATACTTTAGCATTAAGTAGTGCAACAGTCAATATTCACAAGGCCAAAAAGAAGTCGCTTGTCAGGAATGAGAATGGATTCAGTCCAGGTATAGAAAACAGATGCAAAATGTAAGGTCTTCTGATGGCAGCCATTCCTCATGCTTACAGAGTTTAGCGTGGCAAAGTGAAGCCTGTACGGTTACTCATATTGAGTGAGTTCTCTCAAACAAATCTGAGAGCTGGATTATCCACCTACGCTGAGCATACGTGAAATAAGACATCGCTCCAGCAGCCTGATTGTTCATCCCCAGAGCCGCACAAAATTCACTTCTCCAAACACAATGACGACGACTCACATTCGAAGATGAATGCAAATGTCAGGCGGTAGCACTGATGAGTCACTGTCTCAGATTTGGCTTGTGTTCAACCTCAGCAAACTCCAGTCAGAATCCTGATCCTGGACCGGAGTCTCCTTGGTGTGTGATAATGAATGACGGGCCGTGCGGAGCGAGCCGGCCTCCGTCCGGCCGGCCGGCCGAGCTACACCTTTGAAACGGAACGCGAGATGACTCATCAGACGCTTGTCACAGCTTCCTGCCTCCCTCTCTCGCTGCTCTGAACGCTGCTGCTCCTGAAAACTCCTCTGATGGTCCTCTTCATGATTTATTTAACACATGCTGATGTATTTTGCATTAAAACAGCCTAAATGCTTCAGTGCACTTCAGTGGTGGGGAGAAAAAAAAAAGCTCCTCCAGCAGAGATTTGGATGTGTTATCCTCTCTGAACACTTTTTTGCATCATCAGTTTTGTTTTGCTGAGGACGGCAGAGTTGCAGATTCAAAGCAGGCAGGAGATGTTTTGGTAAATGTTGGACAAGAAAACAAATTTCCTCTTTCCTGTGATATAAAAATCATCAAAAAAAAGGTACACAAGAGTTCTTGTGAGCATAAAACAACAACAGCAGAGCTCAGCCCATTTTAATTCATAACCACAGAGGATTTCATCATTGTAGAATTATCTGATACCAAGCAGCTTAATGCTGCATAATCTACCCAACCTGAAAATCCCGCCCCTGAGGATATAAACCAAGAACCGAAAAAACAGATCTGGCCTCGGAGATGGAATTATATCCACCAAGATCACACAAGTCACGCATAATCCTGCGCCGCGGGCCAGAGCCCCAAACTCATTATTGATGAATTAATGTGTGCTTTGCTAAAAACCTATTAAACTGTATTAAGATGTGCGCGATGAAGAGAAATGTTGTAAGGCGGCGGAGCGACTTGCTAGTGACCCTCCGTCTCATTTGCGGTAATGGGGAGTATGGCACGGGAGCTTGTCCACTCTGTAAGTGGAGTGTTGTCTAGGTCAGCAGAGAGAAGCCTGATGTAATGAACTATTCCTGGGTCTGTTTAAAAGATCGATAGGGATTCATCACACGGCCGTCCTGCGCTCAGCAAAAGAGCACCAGGAACCAGGATGCAGCAAAAGACAACAACAAAAAAACAAACAAAAAAACCCCACAACAATCAATGTCCACAATGCTGCTTGGACAGAGAGAGAGAGAGAGAGGGAGGCAGAGATGGGGAGGGAAGGAAGGGAGGGGAGAGAGAGAAAGAGAGAGAGGACAACAACAACAACAGTCCAGGCACTGTCTGAGAAGTTGAAACGTCCCCTCAGCCCTAGTTTGCAGCGAGCCGTGGGTGTCCTCCAGCACAAACATCAGCTGCCATGACATCAGACTACAGGAGAGAGACGGGAAGAGGGGAATGGGTGAGGGGGTGGTTGTGGTGGTGGTGGTGGTGGTGGAGGGGGGCATGCCAGTGCAGCTGCTGCAGTCATCTCTGCCAGACACCTGCCTGGGCAGCGGGTGTAAACAGAGTGTACGCAGCCCGCAGCACTCTCCTCTCCTATCTTAGCCTCGCGCGGGGCACCAGCACTGTGCACATGCCAAAAGCAGAAAATGTAGCCGGATGACATTAGGAAAAATAAAAAAAAGCCCAGAAAACATGAGGAGTGAAAGCGGCGGCCCTACCGGCAGAGAGAGACAGTGAGCGGCCCGGGACGTGGTCGACACTGGCAGGATGAAAGCGAGGGACCATCCTTGCACATTCACCTCCAGCTTCAGAGAGAGAGAGAGAGAGATGGCTCGGGCCCTCTCCACCCCTCTCCCTCTCTGCCTCCTGTGCTCTGAGCCTCCTCCCCCCCCCCCCCCCACCCCCCCGCCACCCCACCACCACCATCACCGCCGCCACTCTCTCTCACTCTCTCTCTCTCTCTCTCTCTCTCTGTCACTCTCTCCACACGACTCTCTTCGGCCCCTCCTCTCTTTGCTTCCCTCTCCACCTCCCCTCGCTCTCGGCGGAGTTGTGTGCGTTTGTGTGTGTGTGTGTGTGTCCAGCCTGATGCAGCCCCGGCAGAGTCCTTGCCTCCGCTGGCAGTGCTGCAAGGTCAAGGTTTGTCTCTGCACGGAGTCCTCTCCAGCGAGAGAGACAGACACACACACACAAATCAGTCGCCGAAACCCAGGAGTGTGCAGGTTTTTAATTCAGTCATTTCACCGGCTGGCTTTTTCCTCCCTGGGTGAAGGTGTGGTAATTAATGTGATGAGTCGCTTTGAGTTTGATTGCAGGGAAAATGCACAGACTTCTTTGGCAGTGGAGTGGAAAATAAAAAGGAGGGTAAATTATGACTGTGACAAACAAGCAGCACCAGTGCAGACACAAAAAAAAATCAATCAGGCTTCTGAGAAATAGTTTACTTTCTGCTTTTCTTCCTCCTTAAAAGGCCCAGACATCAGATAAGAGGAGATTGATCGGCTGAGTTCCACCGATTTAAGCACAAATGGTGGTGACAGTAATTTTTTGATATGATTGACAATACAATAGCTGACTTAAAAAATAAATACACTTTATATTAAATGTGTTCTAAATAGGGGTGTAAAATATAGATACACTTGGGTATCACAGTATCATGTTTTGTGATACTGTATTGATTCTCAAAAACACTGTATCGTGATATTGTGATACATGCCAGGATTTATGGCAGTGGCTCGTTTTATGCTGTGTTGTTGTCTATCTTCACGGTTTTGACTGCATTAAAAACTTTTCAACTCAGATTTTACACATATGGTGGTGTGTTCTTTATAACTATGACAGTTTCCCTAAAATTAGGTTCAAGACATAGCAATACATCACCTTGCTTACAATAAATCATAACCCCTGTATCATGATACGTATTGTATCACCAGATTCTTGCCAATACACAGGCCTACTTCTAATTACAGGCAGCTGTCAGTTAAACGTCTAACTTTGTCTAAATCAAATCTGTCTACATCTTTAAATTAGAGTCTTACGCCTCTCTCAGGACGATTCTGTAGGTTGTTCTTAAATAAATGACAGAGCAGATCTTCTATTGCCCGTATTCTCATCTGCTCCTTCAATAAATATGGCTGCAACTAAAACTCTTTGGTATCAGGTTAAGATCACCATCATTGTTTAGATGGTGTAGACTGTTAGGATGGGCAAGTACTGCAATCTCCAATGTTAAATTCAGATTTGGTAACACTTTATTTGAAGGGGTGTGCGTACAACTATTATAACACTGTCATGACCATGTCATGACCCCTGCCACTGAGACTGACAGTGGCCGGTTTGACAACAGTAAATACAGTACCAGGGTGGTTTTCTTGTCGGGTTCGGCTGCTAGCCCCAAGGAGCTAACTGAGCTAATTAGCTAATGCCAGCTACAGATAAAGCAGACAGCACTTAGCCCACATTAACAATTAGTACACCAGCTAACAGCTGTCTGTCCATCAGGTAACTCCTTGGTACTGTACTATGTCATCAACCTGGCCTCATAACATTTAATGGCATCTTTACAACAAGTCCAAATGGTACCACTTTAGTTGAAGTCCAGTAAATTATTCATGACACTGTTACAAAAGCACTTTGCCATGTAATATAACTTAATGACACCTTTATGGCAAGTCTAAAATGAACCACTTTACTTGAGGTCAAGGAAAATGTTCATGACATGCTTGTGATGACATGATGGTACGTGTCATAAGCAACCACATGACAGTGTTATGTAATGTTAAAACATAAAGCTAGGCTTGATTAATTCAAGTTGTCAAAGACATCTCAGACAACTCTGCATTAAAAATGACATAACTGACCAAATGACATTTAATGACAACTGTCATAAAGACCCCATCATGTCCAAGACAGGTGACGTAGCATGGTCATGACAGTGTAATGACAGTCTTATGCATACACTCTCAAATAAAGTGTTACCTCAGATACTTGGCGGGCCCAACCATCCATCCTAACCTCGGCCTCGATAAGAAGTTTTGTGGTGGAATAAAAGCTCAGTCACACAAGCACATGATTTTCTGATTCGATTGTTTGTCACTTATTTCGCAGACATTCATTCTATGTTCATTCTCTATGTAGAGCAGGAGCCATGTCTGAATTTGCATAATCACAACTGGATCTTAACTTTATGCAAATGTGTCCATCTAACGTGACACACACACTCAGGAAACTCAGATCAAACTGTCAAACTAGGCAGTGCAAAATCAAATTTGAGTCAAGATTCTGTTACCGCATCACCTATAGCTCACTTAAAATGTTTTCAGAAACATATTTTAGCGTACTGGTTAGCTGTAAAATGGGAAACTTTGCAATCCAGCCGCTAACTTGCTTGTACTGCGAGCTTGTACTGTAAGTGTGTCCAAATTCATCCTCACTTGATTCTGTGCGTCTGCATCAATAGAGTTCAAATTGAGTGAACTTTGATAAAGTAGCACCACTGACAAACTACAACTGACGGCCGTCTTGACAGCACTTTCTCTCTCTCTTAAAGAGAGAAACTGTTTGACAGAATTGCCAAAATGATAACTTAATTTTGATACCAAATAGCAAAACAATACTTCAGTTAAACAGAAACTCATATCTCAAGAAATATTGGATGGACTGCCATGAAGTTTGGTACACACATTCATATTCTCCTCGGGATCACCTCTGGTAACCTTTCATGTAGCACCATCATCAGGTCAAACTGTAAATTTGTCCAATACTTTTGTTTTTTTCCCCATCAGCATCAGCTGTACTTCAGTGTTAATTAGCAAATTTTAGCATGCTAACACACTTAACTAAGATGCTGAATAGGATAAACAATACACAGTACCTGCTAAGCATTAGCATATTAGCATTGGCATTGTTCAATTTTATATTAGTGTGCTGATGTTAGCATTTAGCTCGCAGCTATGACTAAGTACAGCCTCGCAGAGCTGCTAGACTCTCAGCCATGTTCACATTAACATTTTAACAGGTAAAATTAAGAAAATTCAATGTTACCTAACCCCAAACAGCCAAACAAGAACACACAAGGTATGAGCAAACAAGACTACAAATCTGACCAGGCATTCATTGGCAACTTTTGATACAACTTTGACTCTGGGCAACACACACACATGAAGTTAAACTGACGTTGAGGTTTACACGTCTCCTGTAGCCGACTGAGACCCACTGCTACAACAACACGACAGCACAGCATTGATATGAAGGTCAAAGCTTCTTCTTTGCTAAAAAATTGTCATGTCGTTATCTTCCACATTGTTAAAACTGTCTGAAAAACAATCTGACGATTACGCACGCACCCCAGAATCTGACAATGCAGGGAAGTTAAGGCAGACAGAACGGCACATTCTTTCTGAGGATCAGACTTACTCTGGCCACTGCAAACTGCACCTGGCATGGAGCGGCATTAATATCCCGAGCGAGCCTCTCTATCCACCTGGGAGGAAGTTTGCCAGGGGTCGTGCCCCCTTCTAACCCTGGCACTCACGGGCCTGTCGCCACGACGACTGATGCGGGAGCACGTCTGTCGGCGGTGCCAGGAGAAACAGACAGAGATGGAAGGAGAGAGTGGAGACGAGCTGCTGCGCTCTTACCACTGGGCCTATAGGATTACTGGTAATGGGATTTCCCACTAATGGCTCCTTCTGACAGGTGGCGTCCCCGTTTAGCTCAAGTTCAGCTTTGGCTAAAAAAACATCGCAGAGGGTTAAAGCTTCTCTCCTCGGTCCCCGTGCTGTGAAAAAGACCCATCTTAGCAAGCTGTTTATATCAGTGTCAAGTGTTTTTCTCTACAGTGTGAACAAAAATAGCTACCGGTGGTTCAGGTGATTTCACTTTCTGCTAACGTGATAATACTTCAGGCAGATTACTGAAGTCTTCCCTGGAGTGTTTTATCCTGTGGCATTGTTGTAAACATGTCGATTTATGTTGTGATTTTACAATTTTTTTAAGGTTTAAAAAGGCTCTTTTTTTATGTAATATTATACTCTAAAAGACTCAACCATTATTGATTGTGGAAACAACAGTTTGACAAAACTTTCGGCCACATTTCACGGCCTTCATCAGTGGATGACATTTGCTCTGAGCAAACTTGGTCCACTGTCAAAGAAATTCTAACAGCACTATCTAAAAGTTTAGGTTGATCTGACCAGTTCGTCAATTTGAGAGTGGTGACAGGTTCCAATATTGTGTTCTAAAGAGGTATTTCAGTGATTTCTTTTCTGACCCTTTTACTGCTATTTCTGCATCACCTTCCATCATCTTGACACTGTATTAAAAACATATACACGTTATACTTTAGAAATAAGGAAATAGATTAATTTAGGTTGAGTTAACAGGACATCTCATTGTTTTTACTTCCTCTTACCAGGACAACAACATAGGACATTTTAGCCTGCGTAATAAATGAGACACATTAAGCGCATTTAGGCAGAATTAACAGGCTCATGTTTTTTCCTCTCATCAGTAAAATCATAGACACATTTTAGATCTGCAGATATAAATCTTAAATTTGCAGATTGGGTCCCGACCTAGGCTTTGGGTATGACTGATATATACCAATAAAAATGGCAAATGAAAGTACATTTTTGGTTGATAATATTTTATTAATTCATGCATTGCATATCAAGTTTTTGCGAAATGTCATTTGTAATGTGGTATTAAATTGTAACCTCAGTTGCTGCCCTCATAGAGTTCACTTAGATGAGTTATTTATTAGCATCAGGCCTGATAACAAGTCAGGTAAAGCTACATTTTAGTGGCTGTAGGGAATTTACCGGTGCAGCAGCTCGTCTGGGATCATCCGAGCAGCACATCAAGGCACAGGCAGGAGTGCAGGTTTTTTTTGCTGAATGTCATAGAATTTGGTAGTCTACAAGCCTAAGCCAAAATGATTATTTTCTCAGACTTGACAAAGCTCCCCTGAGCCACGCTAGACATTACACAACTTTATAGGCCAATGAAGTAGTATTAGGCCTCATTCAGACTGCCACCCTGAATTAAGTTTTTGGCATATCCAGATTGTATCCAGATTGATTTTAAAAAGTCTGGACAGTGAAAAAAAAAAAAAAAAAAAAAAAAAAAAAAAAAAAAAAAACAAAAAAAAAAAAAAAATAAAAGAAAAAAAAAAAAAAAAAAAAAAAAAAGAAACCCACAAACTTAATCCAAGCCACATGAGGAGTTTATTTTGCGCCACACGCAAAACAACACATGACAACAACGTCAAATACAGAGTGACAGAAGATGTATTACCAGCATACATACTGACTGACGTCTTTATCTTTACCACAGCAGGTATAAAGTATAAAGGTATTATGGTATACCAGGGTATTAAAAAATCTTGACAGTATGATTTTCTATGCCATCTTAAACACAAATGGTCCTCTGTCTATTGAACTGATAGGGAGATCCTGTATTGTAATGCACTGCACACGCCAACCAGGGGTCAGTCTGTATGGCAGTGCAGCTGAGCAGACAAACATGGCATCTGGGGGATAAAGGTACAAGACTAACTACTAAAAGAGAAGAAAAAAAAATCTGTGTGTGTGATAAAGGTAAGCTAACAGACACTGCAGACTACTGACTGGTCAGAGCAGCGTTTCATCATCTCATGTGTGACTTTAGCGAGCGTGAGAGAAGGTGAGCGACAGACTAGTTGCTGTCTATGGTGGTAGAGAGTGACGGAGGAAAAGGTGAGCAATAAAGTTGTCATCCGAGCCTAAACGCTGTGGCAAACCTGATTTTTGCTTGCGCCTTTGACATTAAACAAGAATGACTGTGGTTAAGAATGCAGCAACCTTCCTAAAAATAATAGTCTCAACAATTCACTCTTTGAAACAATTGTCCATGTTTTAAAGAGGGACTAATATTCAGATGCAATCTGACAAATCTGTGATGATAAGTGATATGAGGGCTGCCCTTTTCAAAGTGTGACTGAGCAGAAAAGCTGCCCGATGATGATAGCAGCTCTCTGTTATCTGTTTTAAACATTTATTTATCTGGAAAAGGTTGGTTTGAACCCTGCGGCCACTGCTGGCCTCGCAGGATTGATTGGGGTTAAGCTCCTTGCTCCACAGCGTCTGAATGGTGCCGTTTGTGGTCGCGCCACTTCCAGCAGGACAAGGATACAGCGAGGCAAGCTCTGACATTTTTTTCCACCACTCCTGCATCACCTTGTCTCTCCTCACCTGCATCTAAAATACAGCTCGCCTAGCTTCCAGTGGTGAGTCAGGGGCAGGGACGAGCGGGAAAACAGGGCGGAGCGATCGGGGGACGGAGGGAGGGAGGGCCAAAGACAGTGGGAGACAACAATAGCTGGAGACGCGTCATAATGTAATGATGCTAATGAGGATAAAGCAGCTTGCTACCTTTTCTCCATAAGCCTCTGAAAGCAGGACAGCTTGTGACATCACGGGGATCAACAGCACTGTTTCACACACTGAGACATGAAGCGGTGTGTGAGGTGTTAATACTGTGCAGACGAACATAAACAAAACCCGAGCTGAGGGCCAGAGGAATGTTATGGAAAACTTTTGGCCCTTAAATACAAAAAAAAAAAAAAAAAAAAAAAAAAGGTACTT
>JAJHUR010078695.1:0-19930 GCA_027495735.1 Lutjanus campechanus
CTAAGTGATCTACTGCTGTGGACAGAGTAAGCAACAAAAGGTATTTTAGCCACTTAAAAACATACACCTCAGAAAAAATATTTTCACCACTTTATCTCGCTATCTGACAGCCTATTCTCTTACAAAACCGCCAATATATTAAACAAATATCACTCATAGACAAAATCAGTAATTTTATTGCTGGCCTTACTGGTCTATTACTGCCTCAATCTGTTAATTTATTTGTGTTATTGTGTGAATTTGATGAATCCAAAATAACCTTTTAAAATACCAAGGTGACAAAATAAAAAATTAATAGGTCAAGGCAGCAGTAGAACAGCAACTCCTGTGTTCTAAAGGGCAAAATTACTGGTTTTGCCAGTGGAGTCTGGTTGGTTTCGGGGGAGCAATGTTTGGCTTATATAACTGCAGCTTCCTCAGAAAGGGCAGACTGATGGCAAGATAAAGCTGTGAAAATATTCTGACTATAGCGTACACTTAAACTGATATTGATTTTTTCAGGTGGCTAAAATACCTTTTGTTGCTGATCCCGTCCACAGCAGCACATTGTGCTGGTAATCCTCTCTGCTTCACCAAACTGGAAACATAGCGATGGCCCTATAGCTTATATACTGACAATCAATGATTACCTCATACGACCCTACTTAAAATTATCCAAACTATCCCTTTAATAGTACAATTAGGTATCTTTAGCTTAATATCTTTTTCTCCATGAACTGAGACAAACTTAAATGCTCTCAAAATTAAGAAAAATGTTGGGAGCAAACATCTATAATCAATAAATAAAAAAAAACAATATACTGAAATGTTGCCGTGGGCAGAGTGCAGTTGTGATCCGCATCATCCACAAATACCTTTAAATGTATTGAAGAGCTGTCTGATTTTTTTCACACTATCTGCCTCTTGCATTCTAGTCATGCTGCATCTTTCCTGTGCTGCAGCTTGTAGGCCTTCTGAGAATTACGTTTACGATTATTCCAAATTCTCTCTCATCTGTTGCCTCAGGTTTCATTTTACATCTTCTTAACTCGGATTTCGCCTACCTGTTCCAAACACTTATCGCTCTAGGCTTTCGACTGGTGGCTCAGAATCAGATCTTTTGTTGAATGCCAGAGCGATAAAAAAAAGGGAAATGTCTAAATATATATATAAAAAAATACTTTTGATTTGTGCTGTCAAGAAATACTCCATCCACATCTGGTCTTTATTTAATGCCACACATCCACTTCCTTATCAGGCTCATATCCTTTTCATTCACTGCCACTTCGGTTCATTCACTATCACTGAAAAGATCAGCCGTTTAATGTAGAACTTGGATATCTTATCCTGTTGAGTCCCCTGGGCCTATTTGTTAGCTGTCAGTGACTATCTACCTTCATCCCCTGCCCCATTGTGTTTGCTGGCTCATGCTGCCAGGAACAGGATCTGTCAAATGGCCGTCCCTGCAGGGTAATAGCAGAGCTCTGCATTTTGTTAAATCGATCCAGGGAGACGCATTAAGAAAGAAAGAAAGAAAAGAGTAAGGGAGCAAAGATGAGAAGGAGAGCAATAATACCACACCAGGAAGCTAGTTAGAGGGTAATGCTGAGGAGCAGGCAGACAGGTTTGGGCTGACAGAGCATGATGGATGGTAGAAATGAGAATGAAGTAACGAGGGAGGTCTCCTCATGCAACAGATGGCTGGTAGGTGAAAGCAAAAGATGAAATGATAGGATGGGGGATGTGAAAAACAGAGGCGGAATGAACTGAATGGATAAGGAGGGTGAATCTTGCTTTTCTGAGCAGAGCAGTCGGTTGTGCCGACAGCAGCAGCTGGCAGATTAACATGTAGCTTGTGTGATTTACCTTTGACCGACCCCTGACATCTGTTTAACCTGCAGACTACCAAACATCATACTAACAATGAGAGGATGCAACACTTGTGTGTGTGTGATGTAAGCATGTGTAAGGGTGAGAGGAAGAGAAAATTCCAACACAGTAGAGGAAGAAATGTACAAAGTCTAGAGTAGCAATGAAACAGTATGAAAATTGCCTATTCTATGATTATAGTGACCAAAACTCTCACTTTTATCAGTGTTATTGTGGTATTTTCAAAATGTGCTGAAAATGTTCAAAAAAGTAGTGATACACACACTGACATAATTTCATCAAGTTTTATATTTGAAAGCTCTCAACTATTTGAAATTACATCATGTCCTTTACGATGCCAGTGTTGTCAGTGACAGACTCATAAGTCAGTTTCTAACCGTTTGGACGGCCTTTCATACTGGGGCAGCAACATGCAGAATTACTACTGAGGATAATGGTACGATAGCATTGTTTTTGGTAAGGCGAGTCCTTGGAAAAATGTAAGGGGCATAGGTTTGTCCTGGAGTCCAAGTCCTGCTCAGAGTTGATGTGCACTATGTTGGTAAAGTTACTGTGTTCCTGGTTGTCAAATTGGCCTACATCGGTCTCAGAGGCTGTGTCCTAGTCTAACACGACTGCTAACTGAGCTAACTAGCTAATGTCAGTTACAGAACAATTAGCAGCAGTGTACCCGTGACTATGGCATTACAAGAGAAAAGGTTCATGTTGCAACAATCCCACGGGCCTAACAGCCTAACAAGTCGCAGCTCCTGAATAGAATTTGAGGTGGGTTTTTTTGTTCTTTTTCTGCGACTAACGAATGAACGAAAACATGATCAAGACTTTTCTCACTGACTAATGGTTTAGTTGAGTTTCAGTGAGCAGCCCTACTAATTAGGGTTTATTGTGGACATGGTAATCGTTTCACCCAAAAAAAGGAGAAAAAGATAGACTCCGACTAGAGGAGTGGCAGATGGAAGGAGGGATAATCAGAGAAAGAGAGAGAGAAATATGAGTGAAATTGTATGCATTTCTGCATCAGGGCAGCCGGATGGCAGTCTGCACGGAGGGCCATACATCCTCATTAGGAGCCCTGCTGCTGCTGCCCAAAACATACATCAGCAGAACCACACACAATCATACACAAAATGTTGGGAGGAGTCACAACTACAATGGCAGCTGGTTTGCTGGCACTGGAAGTGCATGCAAGTGGCCAACAATAGGAATAAATCTAAAAACAATTCAATGTCAGCCAAAATATGTCCAAACTGAAACAGCACACAGAAGTCACCTATTCTGATCCCATCCAGAGATAAATCTCATGCAGGAAAAATATTAGCAAATCCTGCAGCCAAACACTGATTCCCTGTGCGGCCATCTGAAGCAGAAGGGTCACATAAACAGATATGCGATTATGTGGTGTCTCTTGGTTTTCAGGCATGGCTGAAAATTGGAGATTTTCATTCATAAATTCTAATTATATGACAGTCACAGGAAGAGGCTTCTATTTGCACGGAGAAATTATTGCCCATCAGAAACACACACAGGTGGACACCTATGTACACACATTGAGGGCGGAGGTGCTCTTTTATCTGACAGCAGGTTTGTGGTTACTCGAGTGATGGAATACAGACCGGCGACCTGACAAGGACAGACAGCGACATCTCTCTCTCTCCTTCCCTCAAGCCTCGAGGGCATTGATAAGAGAAGACATTTTAATTTGCTAGGTCAAAACAAATGCTTCAAGGCCCTGCTGGCAGGCCTGAGAAAACCTAATGGGCTCTTGAGCACTGCACTAGCAGAAGCAACATCAATCTACTGTAGTTTTCTTATGGTCATCATTTTCTAATGGGTCCTGGGCCAAAAAAAAACTTTAATGAACTAAAACAGAACATACCATATAATTAGTGTATCAGTATGATATACTGTAGCATATGCCATTTATAGGGGCCAGATGTATTGCATTGTACACTCAACGTTGATTAAAGGCAAAAAGGAATAGTTCAGCATTTTAGGGATGTATGCTTATTAATTTTCCTGCTGAGAGTTGAGTTGAGAAAAGAAGGTCGATTCCACTCTCATATCTGTCCATTAAATACAAAGCTACAGGCAGGAGACAGTTAGCTTAGTTTAGCATAAAGACTGGAAGCAGGGGGAAACAGCTAAAAAGTCTATGTACTGTATTGGGTAAAAAATATATTTATAGGAATTCACAGACTACTGCTGTTATGATAGTGGAATTTCTAATTCCACTATCGACTTATGACTTATGACTTATGACTTAACACTTACAGCATGAAATAATAAATTTTTATTAAAAAATAAATATAATAAGGCTATAACATGACAAATTAAAAGAGTGAGGAAAAGAAGACAGCACTGTGAGCAAGTGAAAGGATGCGGGACTATGTGGGCACTGCAGCTGTGTGTGTCAACTCAATGCTTGAGAGAAGAAACAGCATGTACACAGCAGCTGGTACCAGAGTACCGACACTGTGGAAAAAAAAGAATACTGAAAGCATTTCAAATATCCAGTATCGATATATTGATATTTTTGACAACACTAGCACAGACACAGGTAAAAATGAACTAATTCTGGGTAGGCAGTGAGTGAGAATAATAATATAACACATATAACACTTATGTTTTTTTTTCCTTAGAGAAATCAGAAGAGAAAATAATTTTTGCAGTACTTTTAACAAAAATCAGTTATAAATATCAAGCCTGTTCAGCTACCAGGATTTGTTTTCAAAGTCCAAGTCGGACATTTGGGAGGCATTTGGTGTGACCAGAGACTTTGTCAGCGGCTTGTCAGTGAGGTTGCTGTTTTTGTTTCTTCATGTCAGTCACTTTCAGACAAGCAAACAAGTACATGAGCTATTGTCAACTTGAGACAATCAACACGGATTCACACCCCACACACTCAAAATGTTTTTATCAAGGCTGTGATCGTGAATTAACTTGATGCTTCAATTTGAATATGTACATGTTCTTACAGGCAGGGCAGGACATGTAATGTACATGCAAATAATCACAACAGCCACATTACACAACTCTATTCGGTACCCATAATAGCCACGGAAACTGACTTATCACAGTTTATAGCTCTGGATAATGAGAGTACCAACATGTGAACTGTATTCACTGGTACTATAATAAACACTATAATTATACATATATAGCACACATACACCTATTATTATAAAGAATCTGCTGAGACCTACAGAAATAGCTAAATTGCGCTACCTTGGTAAACATGATGTCCTGAAAAGAACTCCAAAAACAATGTCACCTAAAACCTCTCTTTGATGTTGCTGAATCGCACTTAGCTCAGCTGAATAATATCTGTCCCCTGGTATATCTAAATAATCTCTTACAAAACACCAACAAAAGTGTATTCATATTGTCCTTCCACTCAAAATAAGCAAGGCTTCCTGTGTTTGAGATTCAGAAATCTGAAATGTTCACCACAAATGGCCCTGCAATGATCTGCCAAATGGTACTGCTCTATTTTAATACATGAGCTCCAGTCTCATAACAGTGTGTAGTGTGAAATGTTTCTTTTCCAACATTGTCAAACATTTGGCAGTGTGTTTGTGACCCTCCTGCATGACTCTATACGAGGCAACTCAATTAAGTTTGCACACTGAAATGCTGAAAAATAACATGTGCGTGCAGGAGCTTTGAATTGCATCCTCAGACAGGAAAATGTTTAACCATGTGCTTTGTGACAAACAATACACAGATGCTACACTGTCTTCTTTGTGTCAAGTTCAATTTATTTTAAAACTCATCTAAGAGCAACTTTGCTGTAAATAGCTCTCCAGTTGATCTGAGAAGTGCTCAGACTTCCCAAAATACACAACAGCAGTGGATTTCACCATCATGCTCTTGGTAGGGTTCACTCTCACTATGCCAAAAAAAAAATTGCTCTGTGCACAGTATTTGGAGGGGTTATTACCCTTGAGTTGCTTCGACACATTTTTCAGCGTGAACAGACTCTAAAACCGCACCACACAGTGCAAAAGACAATAGCAGAGGCAGCATGTAAAGTAAGTCAGCCCGGAAAAAAACAAATCTCTTGAATTCTCATGTGAACATAAATGCAGTGGCAAAGGCAATACTTAATGAGAAGGCAAATCTGCAAACAGCAAACAGAATCAATGAGGTGCTGCTATAAGACCTACTTGCTGTTAACTAGAGAAACAAACTGCAGGGAAAAGTCAGGGCTTGTTTGCAGGAAATTTGACTCCCAAAGCTATTTAAAAGACTTTCACATTCAAAAAAAACATTTTTACTTACTTATGCTTTAACACCTAGGCTATTTTGACAAAATATGCAATCTCTGTATCATCATCATCAGCTAGAAATGAAAAGTGATGGTTTAAGTTTTAATTAAATGCAGTTATTCTGGTTTAAAGGGATAGTTTGGATTATCTGAACTGGGGTTGAATGGGGTTGGGGTACTTATCCATAGTCAGAGCATTACCTACAGTAGATGGTGGTCGGCCAGACCCAATTTGGAGAAGCAGCAGGAATCCACATGTAGGATCAGGGTCAGCAACAAAAGGTATTTTAGCCACATAAAAACATCAAGCCTTTTCTGATGGGAGACCACTGTTAGACAAGCTAAATCTTGCTCTCTCCAAACCAACAAGACTCCCTAGGTAAAATCCGTCATTTTACTTTTGCAGAACACACGAGTTGCTGGTTTACTGCTGCCTCCATCGGTTTGTTTTTAGTCTAGCCCTAAAAAGACAGTCCACTGAGGCAGATTAACTGATCACAGTGACTGACCGTAAACTGTAAGATCTGACAAAGTACAGACTCAGTATAGCCTGGCCATTGAGACAGGATGATACAAAACATCATGGCTCCCCAAAGAAGAAGGCTTCTGCCAGCTGTAGAACGAAGACAAAGTAAAGACAGCGCTGTATTTTCTAACAGAATGTACAAAACTGCTGCATGTCTGAACAAAAGATTTCCCCAAACACACTGAATTCAACTATATAACTATAATATAAACAAATTACCAATCCTGTTAGGAAAGAGCTCAGAAAGATCTGTAATCTAGCAGCAGAGTACATCTTCACCTGCCACACTGTGCACACTGAACAGTGAGTGAAGGTAAAATTACAGATTTTTGCCCACAGAGTTTGGTTCGTTTGGAGAGAGCAATACCTGGCTTGTATAATGACAGTTCCCTGTTGGAAAAGGCTACCTAATGGCAAAGTAAAGTGGTGAAAATATTCTAAATATAGCATACTCTTAAATGGGTATTGATTTTTTTAGGTGGACCTTTTCAAAGTGGTTAAAATCACTTTTGTTGCTGACCCATCGACAGCAGCACATTGCTTAGATTCTGTATCGATGCCCCTCTCTGCTTCTCCAAACTGGGAGCTCACAGACTGCCATCTACTGTAGTTAAAACACTGACTCTCGATAAGTACCTCATACAGGCCCACTTCAAATAATCTGAACTATCCCCTTTCGTGACACTTTTGGGACATTTGCATGAAACACAGACTAGAAATCTGGAACACACAAATGAAAGTCAAGAGGATCAAACAGTCATTTTATAAATAAGATCAAAAAACTAAATTTTCACCAAGAAAAGGAGAGTAAATCTGACTGGCACTTTCCTATCAGCAACACGACCAAGATGTCTGCAGAGGGAGCTTTAGTTTTATTTCAAGGTGATGTAAATATTTCGATGAAGTAAAGTAGGGCAGCGAGACGTGCCGGTGTAGATTCAGAGGTATTAAGGAGTCAATTTGGAGCATTCTTTGATGCCTGCCCTGGTTGGCGAGATTTTTCAGTAATGAGGAGGTTCAAGGTTTTTCGTTCTCTCATCAGGGGGCTTTAAAATACCTTGCTTGGCTCAGGCTGACAAGTCATGGAGGTGCAGAATAAGGTAAACTCTCACTGTGCCATTTTGAGAAATAAAAAAGAAAAAGACTGGAGAAAAATACTTGTACTTTTTGGCATGGATTAAAACTGTAAAACCCTGAAATGATGGCACCAAATCAGAAAGCCTCATCAAAGGATCAGTGTAGATACAGAGGAGGATACCCTCTCTTTTAATCGTGTGTTTGCCCTCATTTTCACACCTCTCTGGGCCTATTTTATGCAGAAGACGGATATCAGCACTGGATTGTCACATGTGACAAAAAAGTGACCGATCCATTGAAATTATTTTGCAAATCATCCTCATCAGACCCTCAAGCAGCTAACAACCATTGATCTTTGTCCAGCAGAATATAACTCGGGGGTAACAATGGAGCTAGGAACCATCTAATCATCTTCAAATCCAATAAGTGATCCACTTAAAGCGATTTTAATTGACAGAGTTATTGACAGAGCTGTTGACTGTCATGCTCCATTATCTTGACATGTGTTTTTTTTTTCTTTAATAGTTTCAAAAAAAATCTACATTGCTTCAAGCCTGAGTGTGTGCGTGTGTGTGTGTTCACGTGTGCTGAGAGGACATATATCAAACTGAGCAGTGCCATGTTTACTTTGCTTGTATTTCTGTGTGCACAGTATGCTTCCCCACATGTTTTGTGTGCTTGTATGCTCTATGTGCAAATATCTTTATTTGACTGTTTCAGATCTTGCCAATTCTGCTGCTGATCCCTCAGTCACATTCATCCTGTCTGTATTAACTGTCATTTAACTAAAAGATTAAAACACATGATCGCCTAAGATGTTAAGATTAGGTTTATTTGACAGTGAATAACTTTTTTTTCAGCAGAGATTTGTGTCAACTGTTTGTAGAGTTTTTCCTCAGTGTCTGTAGTGATGGATCTTGGTCGTGACAAAACAAGCTCCACCTGCTGCATCCATCCATCCATCCGCACACAGGGAGGCGGACAGACAGGCAATGAGAAAAAATGTTCACTTTCATTCTGATGGATCGGCAGTGTTGAGTCCCACAGCACTGTAATTCAGCTGGTGGTTACACGATGAATGGATAGACAGAATGAAGTCATGTTCTCCTACAATAACAGAGAAAACACTGTTGCCCAGGAGAAGCGCTGGACACAGGCTCGTTAGGAAGAGTTCAGTGTTTTCTTTGTGGGTGAAAATAACTCGTCTTTCATCACAGTGCACTCCCTAATGTTAACATGGATCTCTGTGAACATTCTACAATTAACAAAAAATAATTGATTTAATGTGTGACATCTTAAATACACATTCTGAACTATACAACCTGTTCAGGCGAAGAAAGACAAGGATGGTATACAGGCTACATAATGTGGCAAAGATGATAGACCTTTTATTGAGATGTCAAGTGAAGAGTAGTACTGCAGGGCTCTCCCCCAGGATGTTTCAGTATAATGGGGCAATTAAGCGCATACGTCAGCCGTCTTCTGAACGCATCTCATTTTTTTGTGATCAATTTAGTGTAAATGGATCTCAGTCATTTTGCTGTGTGAGACAGATAGCACTTTCCCCAGCTTCATGTCCAGCCACAGTCTTTTTCATCTTTATTTTTTTCTTATTCCATTATCTATCTCCTTTTAAAAGATACTCATCTTCTTGTGATGGGCTGTGTATCACCATTTACCAAATCGATTCAATTTCAGTTCCTGATTTGATTTGATCTGATTTGATTCTTTTAGGGATATTTCAGTTACACTACCAATTTTGCTTGGATATGGAAGAGATTCTCACACAACTAATGCTGTCAATTGTACAAGGAACCCTCAAACCTGCTGCATCATTAAAAATATTCATGTTTACATTAAGGATTGATTGAGCTGTCACAGATTAGGTGATCATAGCTACATTGTAAAGCAGAAAGACAAAATGATAAATTGTTAGATTCATTGAACATAGATTGTTTGTAAATGATTGTTCAGTCAGTGGTCAGTTAGACGAGCCCAGCACCTGTATACCTGAAAGGCAGATTTACCTCACCTCACAAAACCACCATGATCCAAGTTTGTGGGACTTGTATCAACATTTACACATACTGTTTGTGAACTTGCTTTGTCTTCTGCTCACTGCATCTATTAGCTGTTTTTAGCTCACAGCACAGAAAGAGTCCATCAGCCTAATAGCACAACATGTGAAAGCAGACACATTTAGCGAGAAAGTCTCCTAGACCATTTTCTGACCTGTTTTTTTCCTCTTTTTAGCTACCTAGCTAATGTCAGTCTGCGCATCACAGAAACAAAACCTAGGTGCAGTGTGCTTTTTCAAGGAGAGAAAAAAATGTTACGGACACAGACCTAATGGGGTTAAAGCTGCACACATCCACAGGAAAAGGGATATATTAAGAGATTGATCTTGGATTTTTTGTAAAGATTTGTGATGGCATTAACTTATTAAGTATGATTTCATAATATTATTGCTCCATTCATTGAGTAGACCTCTGTGCATGGTACACAGATTTCCTGGCCCACTTCAGTGTCCAATGCAGAGGTAAAACTGGCAAAGACATGCATACAGCAACAAAAGATAATGGCACTAACACAACCAAACACATGAACACACAAATGGCTCCTTGTCCTGGAGTTGGGGAGAAGAACAAGCCAGATATTGGCATTGACCACAGGCCTCGTTAACAATGCCAAAACAAAATGCTGCACTAATCCCAATTAGGCTTCTGTAATGAGGGGAGCCTGCACACAAGGAGGAAGTGCCAGGCTGCATCCCCAAAACTCAATTACACAGCTATCCAGGCAAGGAAAGCAGTGACAGAGCCCAGTAATGTGTGTATATGTAAATTTGTACGTGCGTGTGGGTATGCGTGCAAGTGCACAGATATGGCTCTAACTATAAAGAAACAAAGATGGACAGAATGGGGAAGCAGAGGAATTGTGTGGGTGCGGAAGAGGCTCTAACGCCAAAGGAGCACACACAGAGCAAGGCTTAATTCAAAGTCAGTGTTGTTCTTAAAGGGAGGTTCACACATGAAGTGCCTTTGCAGCTGCAGGCAGAAGCCATTTGAAATAGCCAACAAGTAAGGGCAAACTTCGTTACTGAGCTGACACACGAGGTTATTTGGCACACAGGAGTCAGCTGCAGGTCAAAAAACTTCTCAGGGAAAGTTACTAAAAGCAACAACAATAACAAAAGTTTAAAAAAATACTACATTAACATTAACAAGAAATGTCTGGTCAACAAGACAAAAGATATATAGAAAAACTTTTTAAGACTTGTGGCCTTAAACTCCAAAAGCTCGATAAGTGCCCACTCACATCATCTAATCGACAGGTGTGACTCAGAGCCTGTGCAGAGCTCTGGTAAAAAAAAATAAAATAAAAACCACCATCATGTTGGGTATAACCCCTGGCAGAAACATGTACTCTTCTTAACAACTCAGCCGTGTGCACTTCGAAATTAGATCTTTAAAAGTGCACAACCTGCTCTAATTCAGATGCTACATTCTAATAATAATGTCGGAGTTATCGAACTTTAGTTAATTAAAGCATTAAATGTTAGGGAAGCTGAAATGAGACGAGAATGTCGGCCGTTTGGCAAAGTGCGCTCAATAAGCCATTTGCCCTCTTTCAAGCAGGCTCATGGACACTCAGTTATTTCCACATGCAGACAAATTCAAGGTGTGAAATCCGTTCACACTTTCATTAGGCGGTTTTACTCTAGGACCGAGTTTTTGTGAATATTCTCTCAGGTGTAAGAAAACCCCAGCGCAGTGGAATGAGGCGAGGTGATTTCATTTCAGTACAATTACAGTCTGATCACATCACACATTACACACCCTGCACACAAATCTAAGTGACCTACAGGCCGCAGCCATATTCATAATGTCATACTGATTTAGTAAAAGATTGAAATTGATCTTTTAACTTTTTTTGGACAAAGTTTGAGTCTCAAGAGTTTTACGAATCATGCGTGTCTCACTGTCTGTGGGTGTTGGGAGAGGGGTGAGAATGTAAGAGTTTATGGTGTACTTCATAGAGGTGCACAGAGAACCTGACTTATTCTGAGTAATAACGAGCAACTTCGGATAGAGGATATGTATGTTTCAATCGCATTATTTGTGCCTTCCCAAATAATGTGTTTGGATTCGGGTGCATGCCTACTACTTTACATGATTTCTTTGTTTTGATAATAGGTGAACTGTCAAATTTAAAAAAATGTATCTGAATAGAAAAAGTAAGGAATAATTGGTGCCATATTACCTGTTGATTTCACTTGAAGATGACAGGTAAAATGGCATGGTGAGCGCATAACAACTCACCGGATTAATAGTCGTTGACTGATGCTAGCAATGGGAGGGTGCTGCACTTATGTGTGTATGTCTGTGTGTGTGTGCGCGCGTAGGACGGTAGGAAGTAAGGCAACGCCTGGAAAGGTCACACGGTCCCCGATTAGACCCATCAGCAGGCTATTAGCAACAAGGGAACTGCCACTACCTTTCTCTAATCAATGAAAAGGATCCCATGTGAAAGGACAGATACCAATTGTAACCCCTATGCCATTAAATTCCCTCTCACAAATGAGTTTGAACTTCTCAGCAGTCAGGAAACACTCAGAATACACGACGAATTTATCACCAACTTCTTATCAGAGTATTACACCGCTGAAATAAAATAGATTGACAAAAAAATGAATTAAAAATGAATAAGATGTCTGGAGGTTGAATTGGATAATGGTTTGCATTGCTATTACAGGGCCCAAAAAAGGTGGTGTTTGGAACAAGATTCATATATGGAAGACAAATCTGTGTGCGTGCATGCATGAATTTGTGAATATGCGCCATTTTCTTTTAATTCTCTTATCATTTAATGTTTTGGGCAAACTTAGCCCTGAGTTTTTAAGCCTACTGCCGCCACTGAAACACCTCAAGAATGCCTCACCTCCAAATCCCTTCACACATGCATGCACAGCCATAATTGAATTTTTCCTATTTTTCAGAGTAATCGGTGAGAAGCCCTCACCTCTGGCTATTTTTATGTTCATGGCACTGCAATTCAAGGTTTGAATGACAGCAGCATTCTGATGAGGTGCTTTTATGACTACAACCCACCACACACACACACACACACACACACACAGATACACACATGCATACATGCATACACATGTAGAGTCACACTGCATTCCTCTCTGAGCAGACAAATCTTTTATCTGTCACCCGTTTCTCTCGTCTCTTGATGACTTCATTTGAATAATGCCCTTGAGGAGAAATAGTAGCAAGAACATTAAGGAATGTCCAATGTGTTAATGCATTTCGCCTCAAGGAGTCATTGCAAGTCTCTCTCTCTCTCATCAACACAAAGGTAAGACAAATGCTTTCAGTGGCCTGGAGATGTGTAATAATAAATTAACAACTAAAGAAATCCTAGTTTAAGAGCAGGTTCACACCTAAAGGACCGGTTCCTGAATCAAACAAATGCGATTGACAACACACACTTGTCTGAGGGGGAGAAACAGGTGAGCTTTGGCCTGACGAGTTTGGCATCAACATATGTCTAACTTTGGTTTTAGATGGATTATATAAATTACTCTTGTTGGGTAGCTTTTATTGCACCAACAGTAATGTAACAAGCTGTCAACTAATTGCTGCTCCACTCTGTTCATTGGTGAAGCACACAGAGGAGGAGAGAGAGCAATGCGACCGACCACTCTCACAATAAGCTGAACTGAAACAAGTGCACATGAATGAAGTAACTAACAGAGATAAAATATTCTGATTCTTTCAGTGGGGGCACAATGCTAAGGGAAACAGTAAATGTCTCATGAATCCAGGTTTGTCCCCTGCCAGCTGACACTTTGGCAGCAAACATGGTTGTAGCTCAGCAGTTACCAAACCAGAAAAAGAATGGTTTTAAAACAATGAAATTACACATAAAACAGTACACAATTGTGTTCATACAAGAAATGAACTGTTCCGGAGTTCACTTGACAGCAGTCTGAGACCATCCCATTGAGGTCAGTCAGAGTCTGGTGTTCTCACCAACCCAAACAAACTGCTCCAAGGGGGTAAACGCTCCTGGGTCCGTTCAAGTGCACAAAACAAAATTTGTGCGAACATGCCCTTTAGGTTGCACAAGATAGAACTGTGCTATAAAAGATGACAGCACTTCCCCTCTACATCTTCGAATAAGAGCTGCCCAGGAAATATTTGACTGAACACTGAAAACTGTACAAGCTGATTGGACTGGTGTATTTAGTGGGGATTAATCTGAACAGGGATGGTTTTGTAACCTGGCTATAACTTGGGTATTTACTGTCAGTTCAGTAGTAATTTCTACATTACACAACGAAAAGAAAACCTTCAATAGACTGTCAAATGTCAGTGACTGTATTAACCTAAGATAGCCCTTCACCAGCAGGATTACAATAATTGAAAACAGCAAAAAGTGTTTTTGCATTTGCATCCATTTTTGTCTGGCTAAAAAGGATTAGTGGTGAGGGTTTACAAGAACTAATAGTATGATTAGAAAATATTTTTTTCTTGTTCAGTGAACAGGTCAAGTGGGGACTTAGCGTGTAGCAATAAAACCTCTGGCTTTTATCTGGATCCTTTTCATTTCCGTCACTCCAGCTTTGTTTCAGATCTGCCTCCCTTTCTCATGGTTCTCCAGTGTGAGTCTCCATCCCTCTTTTTTTCTATGTCACTCTCACTCTCACTGTGAGTCTCACTATCTATTTCTTCTGGGTCCTAATTTCATCAGCATTGGAATGTGGGACACAAGGAGCTGCTTTTCATTTCCACATCGTAAAAATGTGCAATGAGGAGCTGGAAGCTGGGAGCCAATCTTAGGACAACAGACAATTAATCTCCCTTTTTTCCATTTTAATCTCCACTCTCTGGTTCTTTATTCTGGTCTCCTTTCTCTCAGTCAACTCCCTGCACCTTCTACACACCATGATCCAGGCCAATAAGGAACAGGAGCCTGGTGGTTATCAGTAATTACAATTACAAAGACACACATACTTAGACGAGAATCAGAGGTCTGGCAATTACAGCCGACATCAGCTCCAACCAATGACTCTGTTTTAATTAGTCTCCAGTGCTTGAAAAGAAGTGATGCACAATTCAAATGTGATTTATATGCCAATTTTTCTTTTTTTTTTAATTGGGAGAAATAATGATTTGCCTTTTTCATTTTTCTCCTGAACTGCACAAATATGCTGACAGACTTGTATCATTGATATAATTCCTCAGCAACTGTGCTCACAGACAAAGTAAATCCATTGGTTATGCTATTGGGGTTGCCAGGAATAGACCACTTCATTCATCCACAGCTAAATAGCCCATTAAAAATATTTTATAGTGTCTCCTATTCAAAGAAAAACAATTATTTCTTAACATAACATGGAGACCTTTTTGAAAATAGGCTATTTTAAGAACATAAAGTGGAAAACATGACAAGCAAATGCATAATCCCTTGGGTTGTGGGGTTGTTCTCAATGGAAAGCCTGTATTTGTATTACTTCCACTACACAATGGTATTACCCTCAGAGCCTATTTTAAGTCATGCACCAAACTGAGTGACTAGTCATGTATGAGAAAATAGACAACTGTGGCTTCAAGGATTAATATTTTCAAAAACTACAGCTGACTAAAGCACATTAAGTTGTGGTGGTGAATAATTCAAGCTAACAAGCCAGTAGCTTTGCAACACAGTCATACTGAACGCAGCATACATTGGCAGTGTGACTCTTTGGAAGCAAAACTAATTACTGCTGTGTGAACTAAGTTCCTGGCCTTGTTTTGTGTAATGTTTTGACCAAAGTCAGACAGATATATCTGATACAGACATCAGTAATCATTACTACAAGTTAAATAAGCTGAGGGCGAGAGCAGTTATCAGAATTGCTGAATCGTGCATTGGTAACGATTTGCATCAGCCAGACTTCAAGTCTTCCATAATTAAACATTTGAAAGGCTGTAGTCGGAAGCAATCTATGAGTCATCAGCAGGAGTTTGACATACATGTATCAAACTGACATTTGACATTCATCCTGCCTGAGCAGCAGAAATCAAACACCAAGGAGGCATATCTCTAGCATTCATCTTAAAGGTCCAGTGTGCCAGATTTATGGGGATTTATTGGAAGAATATGGAAGGAATGGAATCTAATATTAGGTATGTTTTCATTAGGGCTGGGACAACACACTTCCCCATTCGATGCTATCATAATACTTGGGTGCTGATTCAATATGTATTGATGTTTTATTGCTATTAAGTATTGTGATTCTAGAAGTATTCGACATTATGGTTTATTGCAATTTTTGTTTGCTTTTGTAACACTAGACCTATGACAAGCATGTCCAGTTTCTCAGTTAAACCACTGAAAATGTCCGAAAATCATGGTTAGAATGTCACTCGGTGGAGGTCAAAGTGACAGCTTTTGAATCCGTTGCTCTGTGTCCTTCAACCCAGCTAGTCAGAGTAAAACACAGCGTGCATCTATCTCATCTTTTCACTGTCACATCTTTTTGTCCTGCATTGAAGATTGAGGGAGTTATTACTTTAAAAATTAACTGCATCAATTAAACTGCATTTCACACTATGATGATTCCGTTTAGTCCACTGATCACATGCAGGCCGAAGCATTGGGGCGACCAGCTGGGGACACGTGAAAACCGCGATCCCCTGCACTGCTAGTTTCTACAGTAGCCCAGTTCAACAGCCACCATAGGTTGTCTTACACACTGCGAAGAGGGGAGTGAGATGAAGTGTTTGCAATCTGCAAGCTCAACGCTAGATGCCACTAAATCCTACACACTGGTCCTTTAAATCTGAAATAGTCACTCTTTATTAAGCAATTTGCTGGTTTGCCGTCCAGCTGCCCCAGATGACTCCACCCCTGGCTAGAGATCTGCATTGTATTGGCTTGTTCTATTATTTGTGTCAAGGCTCAGAGGTGAAAACTAAGCTGAGAATTGGAGGGCGTGTGAACTGGAGATCCTGTGAAAAAATGCCATGCTTAGCTGAGCCAAGCTGGCTTAGTGCTTTCAATGGGTGATCGCATTTTCACTCTTTCCAAGGGAGCCCTCAGCATTGGAAAGTGCTTACTCATCACAGACGAGACTGGACTGTGCTGTGACGCAAACACAGAGCCAGCCGAATTCAAAAACGTACAACCCCCAGAGAAAACAGTGGGTTTGTCTCAGCCGAGGCCATTCAAAATCAATTACCCTAATAGATAATGGAAATAAAACTGCTGCTTCAGACGTGACCAGGAAAGGACGCTATCCGTCCCCGCTGCATTGTGAGGGCAAAGGTCAGAGTCAGACGGAAAGAGGATCGAAACAAACTACATCAATTACATATTCAGCAGACTACCTTATATCTCCTTATCAACCACGGCAGGGCAGGCAAGAAGAAGGGCAAATCTCCTGAAACCCATTATAGAGGGTACACCACAGTAGGACAATCAATGTCACTTAACACGTTATAGTGAACCCAGCCCACTTTAATGGGAGTGAATGATGGTGGAGCACTCGGCAATCTTAATTAGTAAAATATTAACGGCATCTAATAGGCACTTTAGCTCTGATGGATGGTATGGACCTGTACCACCTATTGTGGAGTCACAACGGTGACCTGCCCCTGCCAACCCACTGAGAGGAGAAATGAAGGGAGTGGGAGCATCAGACGGCCCGTGGTCATATATGAGAGATGATGCAACATTAGCAAGGGTCCGTCTCCTACTACTCAGACCAAAAAGGAAGCAGGAGTCCATTATGGTACCATGTTGATCCCACTTTAAAAAAGGTACAAAGGAGAACAAATGACATCAGAGTCTGACCCAATGTCATCGTCTCGTCATTTCATTGCAGTTTCACCTCTTTCATCCCTGTTTATATGATTACTTTTTGACCCCATTACACTCTCCTGCATGAGTATACACATCGTTGTTTCTTCTCCCTCTGTTCAATGTCTTTTTCTATTTCTGTCTCTCTTCCAGTTTGTCTGCACCGAGCTGATGGCCTGACCTTGAGCTGATTGGGCAAGATTGATCACCGCTCAGATGGAAGAGAAGGAGGAGACATAAAAATGAAAGCAAGACCTCGAGACCCAGGAATGAAAGTCAGAGAACACTTGACTTCCTGCATGCCCTCGTTCTGTGACTTGTGATGATGGCCCTCTTTGAGCACTGTTGGACAGTAGTAATTATTCCTTCTCTCAATTTCCCCTTAAACTGACACCATCTATCCTATGAAACTCCATGTGGCTTACAGACGGCTTTACACCTCTCTTTATTTTTCTCTCTCCCCCTTCTTCCTGCCATGGACTCTTTTAATGCTACTCTTTAAATAACCTCTCATTTTTACACAAACACGAACACATCTCCAGCAGATTTGGCAATTGCTGTGCGCCATGATTTAAGTTTGTGTCCAAGTTCAATTCCAACTGGCATACAGCAGTATTCACAGTCTAGTTCTCAATATTAAAAATGTGGCATGACACCGAGAGTGCTGCTTGATTCCAAGCTGCCAGCCAAGACTGGTGCTCGTGCAAAAAACAACACACATGGCAGCTAAATTAATGACTGTTGGTGTAAAAGAAAAAATAAATTTCAGCTACAAAATAACTGATGTTTGCTAAATGACTTGTAAAGATTGACTGGGAAGAAAAGTGTTTTTGAGTTCCATAAACTCTATGACATTAAAAACATACCATGATCTGCGTGGCAAAATATCAGCAGTCAGATCACACTATCTGTGAATCATATAGTTTATGAATGATAGCCTCGAAATCCAATGCTAAAGTTTGCTTAGTCATTTGTATACCAGGCGACCATGACGTATAGCGTGCTTGCCTCTCTGCACGCTACCTCATGGTGAGCCTGTGACAAACCTCTTATCATGTGAAGGACCTTTAACAAAACTGAGGTTGGGTACAAAAACTCTGTGCTAATATGGCACTGGTTCCTACATGACCGGTACGGGGCCAAATTACAAGGTTATGCTGCCTCATTGCGCTGCCACACTCCTGAGTTGTCAATTTAAATAGCTGCCCTCTGGTGCTGATGTTACAAACGCATCACCAAACATGCCTAGTTAATGTTACTGCAGCACTCAATCTAAATGGCTCTGGCAGAGAGTTATATGACGCTTAGTCTACTCTTAGCAACTAGCTACTGTAAACCAGGTTAAAAGGCCAAGCTAAACAGTCAGCTGTATTTCACACAAAACGATTCCAACAGAGGGTGAGACGTGTAATAAATGTTTAAAGACAACTGTGTGTAAATGGGGTGCGCATTTGGCGGTGCACATCTATACACTTGACAGGAGAACTCAAAATGTATTTTGCTCTGATTAGTGTTATAACTGTTACTTAAGTGGTAAATTATCACATTTCAGAAATAAATTAGTATCAGTTCAGGCACCAGTACCTAAAAGTACAGTTTTAGCAAAGGTATTAAAAAAATAATCCAAATGACACCACAATTTAAAGAAAACCTTTCAAAACTACAGCATGCCTATATCTCTATATCTCATCACTTCATTCATTAAGAAAATGAAATGAAATTGTTATTTTTAGTATATAATAATAATCTAAATAGTTTTGATTATTATTTCTTTGAACACAAGCTATAATTACAGAAGCTTCACTCAGTAAACAGCCTTATCCTGCTTTACGAAAGTGCACAGGTAAAACAACCAAATAACTAATAAGACAATGGCCAAAAATACATACAGAGAATTGTATAAAAATGTCAAGAAAACTCATCTCTGATGCAACATTCACAGCAAATAATCTGTTCAGGATTTTCCAGGAATTCAAATCACACGGTTTCACACAAACTTCAGATGTTGCATTCACTGTTTGGGTTAAATGTACAGTTTCTGTTTCATATTTTTATTGATGTGTATACCAGAATAACAAAGGCACTTACATGGTACATTGGTGTCGGCATTAAACATCTATGTATACACCCTTAGATTTAGAGATGTGTATTTTAAAGAACAAACAACGGTTACAAAAATTAAAACCAAATAAAGTATACAATAATTAGATACTTGGATATAATCTGTATAAAATGATTAAACTGACATGAAAAATGAAATACATAAATAATAATAAAAGAGAGAGGGGGAAGAGAGAGAGAGAGAAAAAAATAAATAAATAAATAAATAAAAGTAA
>JAJHUR010078696.1:0-32097 GCA_027495735.1 Lutjanus campechanus
GTTCACACTGCAATTCTGATTTATTGCTCAGAGTTTTTTTCTGTGGCTGCATTTGTTTTAAATGCATGTTGTTTGGATAAAAGCATCTGCTAAATTGTAAATGATAAATGTGTCCAAAATCTGATTCCAGCACGAACTGGTCACAGTCTTGAAATCATCCGCAAGTGCAAAAGAACAATTACAGGATACAAAAGTAAACAAGGAGGCCACTGAAGTCGGTGTTTATGATAACAAGGAAAGGATGAGGAGAAAGAGACACGTTCCTAGTTATGACTTTTTGTGGAGCAATGGCTGCTACTTCTCTATAGAGGTGTGTGTGGATGTGCAGTCAGAGCCAGTAGTGATGGGATTATGACGCGAATGGCTTCACAGAAACAGATTTTACCTAAAATTTTAGGATATCAAGAGCTACTTTTAATTACATCTGTCAGCTCCTCTCCACAAGAGTCTCGCACAAGTCGCATTAATTCTGTTATAACTGTTCACACTGAAAGGTAGCAATGCAAAAGATCAGACTTGTATCTGTTTTAGGATCACATATGAAAGTGGCCCAAATCAGAATAGAAAAGATCAGATTTAAAGTGTCTTGTGCTGTTCAGATTTTCATGCAGATCAGAGTCACATCGGAGCAATAAAATCTGATTTGGGACACTTGCCTGCAGTGTGAATGTAGCCTTAGAAATTAACCCTCAAAACTGTGTTTCAGAGTCTGTATTATACTCAAATTTACTGGCATTATCCCTGAATACTTCGTCAAGGCTCGGCAGATCTTCAGCTTTTCAGAAGCAGAGATGTTTTGTCCACTGCATATGTTGTAAATACATAGACATATGCACCCAAACTTCTGTCATCATCACTCATTTTACCGTCAATATAGCCGATCTCACAGCACAGCAGTTGACTGCTGGTCAACATATTATGAGCCGCAGTCAAATTTCATACCCGTTTAGTTGTCTGACAACAAAAAACAGACGTTAAACACAATTGTGACCACAAATCACAAAGATTTTGATTCACATGCTAGAACTAATATTATCTCAGGACCTCTGGTTTTGGTGAAATATGGTGGTTAATTTGTTGAATTTTTACCTTAAAAATTAAGGACATGGCAGATTCACACAGGATTAAATTCATAGACTACTTCCACAACTATTAAAAATTACTAGATAAGTCCCCCAGATAATACTAGTCCCGTGCGGGTAGTCAGTCCCTCTCCCTCTTACTTTCTGTCATATAAAGATTTGTCAACAACTCTTGTTCTCTTTCAGAAACATTATGGCACAGATTTTCAAGTATTCCATGTTTTCTTTATGTGTCGTTAATAATTTAAACTGTTTTCCATCCTCTTTTGTTCTGTTTTCTTTCTTTTAGGCTTTGATTCGATTTCGATTGATACTTGCACACACAATCACGCAAATTCCTACACACACACACACACACACACACACACACACACACACACACACACACACACACACACAAATCCCTTCCCCTCTCTGAGACGGGGCCCGTCAGATGCTGTGAAGTGTTTTGAATGTGAATGCAGCGTAGACTTGTCTTCCATTAGCATGCCAGGCTGTTAGTCTCCACGCCGAGACCCTCGCTGTCCGGTTAAAAGCTGCTCTTCTCTCGTCCACACACACTGTCAGAAGAGGTGTTGCTTGCAATAAACATTCTAATCTTCTTCTTTTGCAAAATCCCACCCTCAAATTCCACCGCTATTTGGCAATATTTATTGCAATAGACAAGAGTGAGGGCTTATTTAAAGCCAAAGATGGCCTCATCTCGATGTTGCCATAGCAACAAAATGTCCCGGAGGAGTCTCTGGAGGGCTGGGGGGTGGGGGGGTAGAGTTTGCCTCTGCCTTGTGGCATCACCAGTAGCAACAGAGGTGGACGCCACTCTGTCTGCTGTTTCTGATTGGTTGTGATGGACATCTCTATTACACCGCCATTCACCCCCCACCATTGCTCTACCGCACCCTCCCAAAATACAGCCACAATCAAGATAGAACGGCTCATCAGGGCTGAAGAATCCCAATCGTGCTACTTGATGGAGCTGCAATTAACTGTCAGGGCCGCTTTATAACCCGAGTGTCTGTCTGGGGAGCGTCGTGGTGGGAGGTGGGGAGGAGCTGGGCGGCAGCTGTTGCAATGAGACACGAGCTAGGACAGCAATGAAAAAAAATGTAGAAACGATGACAATGATGGAAAGAAATGAATGGCAGCAGTTGGTCCAAAATACATTCTGAAATTCAGACAAATTGTGTTTGGGACAAGCAGGAGGATGATGAGGGGAATGCTGAAGGAAATTATGTAAAATATAAACTGTGCTCAGACGAGAGCGCAGAGGAAAACTGAGAGCGGGAGGACAGAAAAAGTTAGACAGAGCCTAAACGGTAAAATTCAGTTTCTGAAAGAGAGGAGACAGGAGGGATAATAGAACAAGAAAGGTCATGAGCGGGAGTCGTTGCTGTGAGGGTGTGTATAGCTTAGCCTGCCAAGCCTGTGCTCTATAAATAGTCCTACACATGTACTTCTGAGGGGCACAAAGGTTGATTTTCTTGGAATCAATGAAAATATGATCACCTTAAAGTGAAGGGCAACGACAGTGAGTCGTGTGGTGCAAGAGATTAAAGTGGTGTAGTTTAAGAGGATACCTGTTCTGCTCCTGTTCTACATCTGTGGATTTAACACAAGTTACTTTTCAGGATTAGAGCCACAGAATCTTTGCAATAATTCTTTATGTCCAAATAAATATTTTTGTTTTGTATAAGTAGCATTTATTTCATAGTTGTCAGTGAAGAGAGGGACAGAAAACGTGGAGAGAGAGTTGAATAGATGACATACAATAAAGTGAAATCAAAAGACAGCTGCTGTTGCATGGTATACACCTAAATAGTATAAAATGTAAGATGAGATTTACTTTTGTAAATCAAAGAATCAAGGTCAGTTTATTGTAATTTTACCGCACAGGATTGCACAGCAAAATTGAGTTGTAGTTCTAAAATAATAATACACACAAAATACAACACGTATGCTGATAATTAATTAAATTAAGAACTGATTAGGTTTAAATACATAACAAAATAAGATAATATGTAGGCCTAAAGTTATTTATACATTTACACATATACAAGTGTAAACCCAGGATATGATGGGTGAAAAGAAATGAAAGATGAATGAAAGATTTAAAGTCGGCAAAACTTTGTTTAGATTATTTAAAAACTCAAAAGGCAGTTTTTAACAGTATAAGAATAGTAATTATTAATTAGTAAAGTCAATAAGAAAAGTAAATTCAGCAACATTTTTTGCTAGTGGTCATTATTAGCTTAAGTCTGGTATTTTACATTGCATAAATAAGGCCAATCTCTCATCCATCTTTTCTCCAAAATCCAAAATATTTTCTGCTGATTTATTCTCGAGTGGGGAGTAAAAACTGTATCCTCGCGTCTTTCTCTTGACGGCTTTATCTGCCAGGTGCTGACGCTGTTTGAATGTTGAGGAAGGAGGTTCGCTTGGACAGAAACAGTGACACAGATGTGCCATGGAGATTTCAGAATAAAGATAATGATATGGATCAATGTTTTCACTTGATACTGCATCAGCCGTCATTAAATCGATGCATTGATCCAGATCAGTGGATCGTGACAGACACCCCTGCAAAGCTGGTTTTAACACAGCAATTTTTCAATGAATGAATGAACTCAACATCCACTCTACTCCACTCTTATTATTCAGCCTTCATCAGCAGATTAGGTTTGGACGGTTGCCATGGAAATAGATGTTTAACCTTTCCACGATTCTTGTCGCCTCTCTAGGATCTGTCATGCATATTTGACGTAAAAAGTTGAGCTTGCAGTTTGTGAATTTTCCAAAATCGCGAAAGAGCTGTTTTTCTGTTCACCCATATGGAGGTCAAAAAGTTTCCACATTTGTTATTCATAAGTGAATTATTTAAAAAACTTGGGATTCCCTCAATATAAAAAACAAACACAGACAGTAAGAATATCTTCTACACCAAATGTTTACTTTTTTATCTCTTATTCTGGTACTTTTTGTTTGTCCTCTTATAAATATTTTAATCTCCGTGTTGAATTATTAATTTATTTACTGTTAAATCCTAGTTTGTCACAGTTAATGGCAGTGGTTCTTGTCAACATACACGTCTCACGGGGCTGATCATTCATGCGATGTCATCCAGTTATCAGGTGTAGATCCTGTCCGCCTCTTCAGCCACGTTTTCTACAGTTATATTTTTTGTTGTTGTCGGCATATTTCAGCATTCAGCTCCAGCGGTCCTGCTCTGTTTACTCTGAGCCCTCATGTTTGTGTGAACAGAGGAATTCTTCCATGTCCACACGCTGTCAGGACAGACAGGATAAGAGATGGTGGAAATAGATACTGTACAGAGCAACTGCTACCTGTCGCTGTGCTGTCGTATTGTCAGGGGGATTGATGGCTTTGTGGTCGACAGATTCTTTCCTTAACAAGCTGTTGGTCGCAGTTCAGCGCTCCACAGTGATCAAAGTTCAGTGAAAAGAAAGAAGCGTTTTAAATGTATATATCACTTATTTTACCCTCTCCTCTCCTCTCCTCTCCTCTCCTCTCCTCTCCTCTCCTCTCCTCTCTTCTCCTCTCTCTAAATCCTATCCTGTGCCAGCAATAAGGATTCCTGTGAAAAGAATTAAACAGATTAAAGAGTAGTCCTTGCCTTACATTAATTAGCTGTAAGCACATTAGCCTCTTGACCCCCCTCCTCACTGACGCATCCTCGACATACATACTAATTGCATGTACTGAGCCACTGAAAGAACTGTATTACCTTGCGATATTCTGCTGCCATTCAAAAAATGTGTTTTTATATCAGCTTTATTGTGTGAAAGGCTGCAGAGTATTCACAGAAAACCTGTTTGGTAACTACTGGTTATTTGTTGCATTATTGTTGGATGTATTACCACGACATTTTGTACTCATCTACTCATTTTGTATTCATGGTCCACAGAGGATGAATCCTGGTGATCCTCTGACTTTTCCTCCTGTGCCAACATGAGGTTGACATTTGTGATTTTGATTAAAATGTCTTGACAACTAAATTGTCATGAAATGTGGTGCAGACATTCATTTTCCCCAAAGGTTGAATTGTACAAACTTTATTGTTCCCCTGACTTTTTGTCTCATCAGCCTCGTCTGTACTGTGTGTTTTGTTCTAATTAGCAAATGTTTGCATGCTAACACTCTAAAGTGAAGTGGTCATCATGGTAGAAATTAGACAAATAAAAAATATTTTACCCTCTAAACATCAGCGTATTAGCACTGATATTGTGAGCATATTAGCTTGCTGACAGTAGCATTTAGCTCAAAGCACAGTTGTGCCCAAGCATAGTGGAAATCGAACCCAGGGCCGCTGCAGAGGACTCACAGCCTCTATGGGGGTGAACGCTTTACTAACTGAGCTACCAGGCCACCTGCTAGCAAGGCTTGAGACTCTGAAGCTGGTATTATGCTTTCTGAAAATCGATTGAAATGAACTTTCAATTCCAAGAATCAAACTGAGAATTGTCCCAGTATTATTTTTTCTCTCTCCACCACTGCCTACTTGCTGCATTTGGTGCATGTCTGAAGCAAAATAAAACACTCACCAGCCGTTAAATCACAGGTGATACCATATGGACTGTTGTTTTAAAGAAGAATTTGTAGCCCAGAATGGGCAAACCAAACACTGGCTCTAGATAAGGTCGTTTGCATTTTGAGATATTTTCACGACCATCATCACGACTTATACAGTTGGAAGGGGAGGGTGAGATGAGGTGTTTGCTCATCACTAGATGCCCATATATCCTACACACTGGTCCTTTAAGTGTTCATTCTCAAGTTTTTGTTGAATTGAATTTTTTTGAAGCATTGCCCTGCTGAAGTGCCCTTCAACAAGTCCCCGAATCCCAGCCCGCTGCAGCAGAGCTCTTGTGAGGGTGATTAACAGGGACCAATAAAGTATCACATTATACTATCAATTCTACATACTATAGGCAGAGATCCTGCAGCATTGAGGGTCGAAACAACTGCTTGAGTTACAACAATGACACATTTTTCCTTCTCTTTGCCTCTTGAATGTTGACCCTCGCCCACGTAACTGAGCTACAGCTGAAGAGCAGCCAGTAGATGGGAACCCTGTTACTATGCTAATCATGTTAATGTTGCACTTATTTCACACAATCTTCATGCTCGTCCAGTAACTGATGGCCTTATTGTCTATAAAACTTAAAAAAAAAAAATCTGAGAGAATGTTTGATTCATGGTGAAGTAGTTCATTTGTAAGTCTAAAATCCGTAAAATTGCTTCTTTTGCAACACACTCCGTGCCCCTTAAATAGCCTCCCAAAATCCTCCCTCTACCAAGCAGCTTCTCAGTGTGCGCACAATGAATCTTATTTGCTGCGAAGGCACAAACTGCGGTGTGTGAAGGCTAATTTTTAGTCAGTGCAGGCACTTTCGTAATGAGCCTAAGCATTATTCACTCCTCTACATGCTCTTCCCAATCACAGGGCTCCATTCCACTGCCATTCCTGTTTATGCTAATGCAAAATATTTTCATTATCTCTGCAATAAGACGTTTAATAGGCACTCTGCTCCTCAGCCCGGTGAAGAGTGGCTATAATTAGAGTCAGTCAGGCGCCGAGGCAGGGGGCCAAAACGTCACAGCTGATTTGAATGTGGACAAGTGTCGAACAAGCAGTGATCTGATTTCCGTGGAGCTGTCAGGAAATGCTCCTGCAAGTGGTCTGGATAATTAGAATGGGTTTATACAGTACAATGAATGTTGAAGAATGAGCCCTCATGGCTCTGATGCAAGTGTGCCAACAAGAGATCTAGTTACATAAATGAATACTGTAACACTCTAGTTATTGTAGATTTCATCTAGTGTTAGCGTCAGAGTCACTACTAGAGTAAATGTAAAACACTTAAAGGGACAATTTACCCCAAATCTAAAATACATATTTTCTGTTTATCCATCTAGATTATTTTGGTGTGAGTTGCAGAGTTTTGGAGATATCAGCTGTAGAGATGTCTTCCTTCACTTGGGACTTAATGACACTCTGCTTAGGGCTGCAATTAATGATTATTTTCTTGTCAGTTCAATTAATCTGAAGATTATTTCCACAATTAATTAATTAGTCAATAAAATGTAAAAAAAAAAAAAAAGTGAAAAATGCTCATCATCAACTAACAGTCTTGAACCCAAAGCAGCAAATCCTTACCAGCAAATGTTTCACATTTCTGCTTTAAAATGAGTGAAACAAATAATTGATTATCAAAATAGTTTGATACATTTTCTTTTTCCTCCTTCTTCCTTCCATGTGTACATACATAAAAAAGAAGCTGGTTCTGATATCTGTTTAACTTGAAAACTGCTCGTTAAACACAGGGTTTGTGAAAATGAGATTCAGTGGGAGCAAAACTGCACTGGAAACTGAATCCGATACATAAATGATGTCCTGCAGCCATGTTAAAATTAATTTGTTCAACCTTGTAGCTGGAACAACAACACCTCAGAGACAGTAACACTGTAAAGCTGAGGGCTGCAGTAAATAAACTAAATGAAAACCGTTGCAGCCTGATGCACTGATATTTTGAATTTTTTTTTTTCTGTACCAGCCATCTGCAGCCATGTGGTGAAAATGAAACTGGCTTGTTAACTTTTCTCATTCAGAGTAATGAGTACTGCTCGCTCCAAGCTTGTTCACCCCTTACAGGCTTTTAATAATGAATGCTGATAATTTTACTAATCTATTTTTAGGGGACCCAGACATATGGAAACATTCTTCTCATTTATCAGAACATTCAATCTGTCACTGAGTATTATTTCAAACTCTGCTAACTTGCTTTCGTTAGTGACTGCTCTAAATTTATCAACAGTATGATTTACGGTTTTGTAAAGTGTAATTCATTCTGTAACACCTGCTAGAAAACAGTTTAACATATGCAAAAGGTTTCATGTGCAGTAAATCACTCAAATTATAAATATACCATTTCAGCACGTACCTAAAGTTAGCGTAGCAGCACCATAAACACATGCAGCTCCCCTCATATAGCGCCAGGACACATTTAGTCACCATATGCTTTTGTTGTGTTGTTGAAAGGCATTCTGGGCAGCAACTCTGTGAAGTCTTTGCCTTTTGTTGGCTGTCAACACAGAAAATGGTGCATTGGTGAAGTGTTTATGTTGTGAGACAAGAGCTACAACCACAACACGGGGATGAGAGGCGTTCAGTGTGTTTTTCTGCCACTTTGACTTTGTCTGGAGATCGAGGGGAGGGATTGTGTTTTCTGACTATTATCGCTATCAGTTTTAGCATTTAAACTACAGCTCTTTGTGGTATCATACACACTGGATTAACTTTATCTGGGAGTGATAATGATTATTGTGAAGTTTTATGAAAGAGGGCTGAAAAGTCAGCAGTTGTTGGCGTTTACATCTCGTACGAATGCGCGTGTGAATTATGGCATTCAGCTGGAAAAAGCTTTGTGGGTTTTGCTGATTTTAAGTCAGTGACTCGGGATGGGGATTGATAAGAATTCGTTGATACCATTGCCATTATCGATTCTGCTTATTCATCTGATTCTTTATTGATTCCCTTATTGATTCCTGATGAATTTCAATTGTCGCCTGAGAGCTAACTGTAGCAAAAGTCTGTGGATCAAAATGAATAAAATGAGAGAATATCTGCAGCACTTATTTTTATGTTGGTTTTCATTGGCAAAGAAAATCTACTAAGCCTGCCTGCAAGGTGCTAATGTTGTTCTAAGAGGATATTTACCTACAGTAATGGACGTGCTCCTCGGTTGGAAAGCAGTGACACTTGCGTGTAGAGTATCAAATACATCACATTCCTGGAATTCAAGCCCATGTTGCATGAAAATATGTTTCAGCGTGTTGCTGGTGCGTGATCATTTTACAGACATTACACGTAGCACTGTTGTCTTTCTTTGTGAAATGAAGCCACGTTTTTTGGACCATTTCCTCCTCCCTGCCATGACTCCTCCTTGCAAGTTTCCAGCAGTGTAGATGCATCAGTTTGACATTATCGTTTTGCAGTTCACAACTGTCAGAAAAACATGCTGTTGATAGAACGAACTGATAAGCTTGGAGGGACATGATGATAATGGATTGGATAATTTGGAAGCAGTTCTCAACAGTTCCCGATTCCCATCCCCATCAATGACCACTTATTTTTTATGCATGCCAGAACTTATTAAAAGTAATATCAGTACACCTACAAGATAATAACTGTAATGAAACCAGGGGCTCTGGTATGAATGTATTTGCCATATGCACGTAATGCAGTCCATATCAAGTGCAGCTGAAGTGTTTGGTGATTAAACTTAAATAAATGTTTCATTAGAGGTTATTACAGATTATTTATCAGTCATAAAGAAGCCATAACTCCAAAAAACACTGTAGTTGTGCCATCTAATAAATGTTTATGGCTAGTCTCAGTTTTAGTTTATTAAAATTCAAACAGATTGTAAAATTTGTTAGTACTGTGAGAGGACTCTTATTGCATGGTGCTGTTGTAACATTATTGCCTAATATTGAATGACTTTGCTAAAGATTTAACTAATTTTCAGGGCCAAGTCTAAGATTTACACCTCTAATATGTTGTGATATCTCTGTTATTCTGCTTTCCAACTGAATTTTGAGACCTCTAGACTACGTCTCTTCATTCATTCTTGCTTCATGGCTTCCAAAGCAGTATTGTTTGCAGTTTTTGGGGTCTGAATATGACTGAATCTACAGATGTAGCCACCTCGAATTTCCTTTTCCTCTGTGATGTAGGCCAAACCGATCTGCAGCAGGTCCCCACTTTGACCTTGCAGGGTTCTTGATCTCTCACGATGATGTAGTGAATGCGAGGACAACTCGTCACGCCGTAAGTGCCGTGTGTTTCAATGGTTTGTCTATGCACCAGGAGGAGCAGTGCTTACAGAGGCTGAAGCTTTACTACGCTTCAAATCAGCTGTTCTTAAAGTATCATAGGCGTATTTTATGTGTATGAAGCAGTGTGCCTCCCACATAGAGAATATTTAATGATTATTAAGCTATCATATGATAAGAGCAGAAATATAATTCTTCAGCTGTTTGTTATTCAAGAGAACTGCATGAAAATGAAAGTAATACAGCTGAGAGATTAATTATATTCAGCAGGAAATAAATGTGTGCTGCAGTTGTCTGAACAGCTGACTTTATCTGCAGTGGCACTGGGACAGATTGACAATATTTTTTACACAAAGAAAGAAATAACTTGATATATTACGTTTGCTTACGTTTCCCACACAGCATACGTTTAATGGTCATCATTGTATCTTGATCAGGTCAGAAAAATTTAATTGACTGAAGAAGTGACTAAATCATTTGTACTCGCATTTTTTTCTCTCTTTAGTGCTTTAAACGGCAAATTTCTGCCCCTGTCAATAGTTGCAGTTGAATTGTCAATATTGGCCTCCATTCACTTACTTGTGGCTTGTCAACAGAAATCATGTGGCTGCTGTATAAATCCCAGTTAAATACTTGGTAAGTAGTATATTGCCGTTTTATAGATGGAGCTGGTGGGCAGGTGGTGCTTATGTCTGTCTGGGTCTTGGCAGCAGGGTCTCCATGCCAGTGATGTCAGAGATGCTCGTGTCTGCCTCAGTTATTACTGGCACCGAGTCGCTCTCCGTCTGCCAGCATTGCTGAGCGACTGCCCTGGCTCTGTCAGTCCCACCTCATCCCCTCGGTGCTGCTGGAGATGCTCTTTATTTTACTGGGTCACACTGAAACCAGAGACAGCGGAGCTGCCCGGCAGCATAAAAGCACTGTGATGTAATCAGTAATGATGCTTTGTGCATCAGCTGCCGAGGCCTTGAGGTCATACACCGGGTTACAGCGGTGCCACTTTACCTATACTTCCTGTCTCAACAATAAACAATGTGTGTGAGCTACGTAATGCTGCGTGAGTGGGAGATGAGGCAGGGGTCGAATCAGTGATGAGCTAAAAGGTGAGCTGCATTATACAAGCTGTAAATGCACGTCCAGGTATTCTTCGTCATGTTCAAATACTGAATCCTACTAATATAACTGGAGAGAGGTTTGTGCGTTGGTGTGTTTGTGTGTCCCACCGTTCCTCCAGCCCACTCTAAACCTGCCCCACAAATGTTCAGGAGGGGCGTCCTTTGCTTATGGTGTGTTTTCCCTGGATCTTTCTGAGACAAAAGTGTCAAAGGCTAGAGAACATGCGTGACATGCACAAAGTGAAAAAAAAAAATCCAAGATTTATGAGAGTAAAGTGTCCATAGGTTTGTAAATTTTATACCAAGATGGAACAAAAAGATTAAAAAAAACAAAGTTTGTAGCAAGTGACACTTCAACACAGGAATCAACATAACAACACTCTGTGCAATCTTTCTGTGCACATTTCTGGACATTTTTTTTAGTAAAAGGCAAGAATGATGAAGGAAAAAGAACTTTTCAATGTGAGCAGTGAACAGACATCAACAGGTGGAACAAAAATGCTGAATTTTGAAAAAATTTGTCCAATGTAGTCAGCCTCATAATGTGTGGTATTTATTTGGAGTTGGTGGCTCACAGTTATTTATTTATTATCATTTAGATACTACAGTTATTTCCTATTCAAATATTTATGTAAAATAAATTAATTACACATTAGCAATCAAAATGGATATGTTATATGAGACCAATTGAAAAAAATCTTAATGATAATTTTCCCTAATATGAGAAAGTCAGCATGAAAGAAATTGGTGTAAAACAAAACAAACAAAAACACTTTTTTGTTGGAATTTTCAAGAAAGGTGAAAGTCTGTAATACAAATGTGATCCACTTTTGAGTTAGATTGGCAAGGAAACCCTGTTTTTATTGTTTTATTTCATCTTTACAGTATGTAAGTAAATACATACTCAGCAGTTCTGTATTTTACTTTCACATCCTTGGTTTTGAAATCCAGAACTACTGTCACCAAGAACTACTTTTTGCACACGACCCAATAATGTATTATTCAGAAAAGGATACCGGACACAAAGATGGTGCCTATTCTTTTCTTTTTTTTTAAATTAATATTTGTGTGCATGAAAACGGACAAGGCACCTTTTCATTCCTCATCCATCAACAATCTGCCTCAGGTTGAGCAAGAACAAAACCAAATGTAAAATGACCAAAATAAAAAATAGAAAAATAGAAATAGAATAAAAATACATAAAAACAAAACTGTTCTTATCTCAAATTAACTTAAAGGAGAAATCTGTAATATGTTTGCTTTAATAAATCCTGAAATGATCACGACATACCATCAGAGATTGAGGACAAATGTTAAGTAAATATACTCGCTTCTTTGACGACAACGCTAAAGCCATGTTGTCCTTTCTTATTTCCATTCCTGGCTAGAATAACTGCTTACACGTTAATTGGAGTTCAAATTAATGCTGAATGTTTTTTGTTTTTGAGTCATAAGAAATCATTAATAATCGAGTAGAAGCCATAAATGTTCCATAACGGTTAAATTGAGCGAAATGTTAATGGAGTCTGGCAGGCAGTGAGGCAGGCAGCCAAACTCCAGAGTGTGTATTTTTGCAGCAGTGGGCTTTTGTTTTCAAGATAACAAGCTTAGCTTTACATTGACAGACAACTGACAGGTATAGCAGCTGATCAACTTACAATGATCAGCTCTTCCTCTGCGGAGTCTTCCCTGAGTCTGAGGAAGAGGGGACAGTGGGAGGCAACTCGCTTCAACCACAGATCATATATTAAATAGGACTTCAACCTTTTTAATATACAGTCTGTGGCTCCAGCACGCTGTTTAGACTGCTGTGCTCATTTTCACACATGCAATTGCTAGATGTTGCTCCTTTAAACATATGTGGTCCTGTTGTATTTGGACAGAAGTAGCTTTTCTAGTAACCTAAATTTGCACTGCCCTCCAGCCTAACTCTAAAAGCCTTGTACAATTTGTGATAAAGAAACCTGAAAGCTTAGCCGTCACTAATGAAAAGGAAAAGTGTCCAACACATCCGAGGCACAAAAGGCTAGCTTTATGGGTAATATAATAGGTCTTGTTTATCAGCCTGATAGACTGAGGTGTGAAATAGGAGATGTGTAATAACTCTCATTACAGTGATTTTGGTGGCAGTGGGCACACTGGTAGCATTCAGCTCGCACACTGCCTCACAGGCAGATATGTCTGGTTTTACCACTTAACCTGACAAACCCTTTGTGGACTTTATTACACCTTCATTCGCACAAACAAGGGGGCAATTCTGAATGTTTTCCAGCCTGAGTGGGAGTGAGGAACGGAGCGAGAGTGGGGAGAGCGCGAGGGAGAGATGGACTGTGAGAAAATCAAATGAAAGAGGCTGTTTGTGTTTGTGATGTGTGCTGGATGTGTGGGTGGGTAGGTGGTAGTGGATGGCTGTGAAACCTGAACAAGAGACGGTGGCAGCAGCATGGAGCTGAACCAAATGTGTCACTGCCTCATGCTCACTGGGCCAAGGAAGGAATTTACTGGCAGGAGCGGCCTGCTAGGAATCCAGCAGGGTAACGCAGTATATTTGTGTGCATGTGTGTGTGTGTGTGTGTGTGTTTGTAGTGGTCAGATTGTATTCCATCTCTTTACCCCCTGGCCAGTAATAGGACTGAGCTCGCATGCTGGCACTCCCTCCTCCTTGTTACAGACAGGAAGAGCGTGCAGTCCATGCAGCGTTCGCCCACATTCTCGTGCTTGGAGGGGAACAAAAGTAATGAAGCCACAGCAATGACCATGTGAATGCAGGTAAAAAAGAAAAAATTGAGAAAAAAATAGAGGAAACTGCCTGAGCTTTTCTGTTTTCTGATTTTCTTTTTGCGGAGAAAGCTTCCTGCATCCTTTCATAGTTTTATTTTTGCAGTGCCAGGGGGCAGAGCAAGGTGGAAGTGGGCTCTAATGTTACAGCAGCAGCACTGAGCTGCTGGCACGGCTTTCCTATCTCTACTGCCAGCTTCTACAGAGCAGCACAGAAGTGTGTCGCAAATGTTTCTTGGTCTGATAGTTAGCATGCTTGATAGCGTATATAATATTGTATGTTTCAGTAAAGGTGCAGCACAGCTTTGCTTTGGTCAGGATGAGCACTTCAGTTTTCTATGACAGAGTTTCTGCGGGTCTTTAAAAAGTTTAAAATCCAATGAGCTGAATTTAAAAAATACCTTAAATCAATTTGGAAAGGTATTAAAAATGTATTAGATTATGAACTTTGATAAAGTTGCATTAACTTCAGTTTAGTTTTTTTTTTTAATGTGTTTTTGGTAAAAAATTGTATTTATCACACGACAAAACAAAACTAACATGGCACCAACAGCGACCAATGCAAACTGTGCAGCCCGGTCAGAGTTTGTGAGAGCATAAGAGTGCCTCCTCTCATCAAAAATGTAGATCTAGAAGTAAATCTAGAAGTAATATGTTAAAATTGATTCTGTTTGTGTTAGGTTAATATGGGTAACATGCAAAATCACAAGTTCAGCGAGTTCCAGCACGAGAACAGTGCATTTAGCGCATGGTTAAAACTTCTTTAAAAGAAAAACAAATTTTGACGGCAGCTCCACTCTGTGCAAGAAACACTCAGTCTTAACTTTGGATATAAAGGCATTAAAATATAAAGCCACTGTAAAAAGTAACTTGTTAGTATGGATGTGAAATAGGTCTTAAAATGTTTTCTTAATGGTCTTAGAAAAAAGTCTTAAGAAGTCTTGAATTGAACTAGTTAAAACCTGCAGAAACCCTGCATGACGTTTGTGCTTCTCCAGTGACAAATTCTGCCAAAGAGAGCCAGAGACGGTCCACTCTTTTATAGCGCCATTTACTATTAAATTCAGCAAAATGCACAGGTCAGAATGGGATGATGCTTGATTTTAAAGTTTCTCTTTATTGCTTGGCCAAATGGCCCTTTGAAATTTAGAATTTTTTTTGACTTGTTAATGACTCTGGCAACATTTAAAGAGCATTTGACCTACATTGCAGCCAGGACACAAAATTAGCACCAGCCACCAGCCAAATGCTGGCAAAATATGCAAGTGGTTGGTAGATTTGCTTAACTAACTAGCCAAAATAAAACCAATGGTGATCTATTGACTGGCTGGTAAAATCTGAACATTCACTCGCCTTTTGGCCAGTAGACAAAAATGTTAATTTTGCACCCTGATTACAGCAGCCAAATGACAAGCTTCTCATACAATCACATACTTTTTCTGTCATTTGTCTTTTGGCAAGGCATGAGTTTTGGTCCTGGTTTCTTCCTCTTCTAATTTTAACTGAACCTAAAATTAAAATGAATAATTTCCGAGCCTTGTGGAAATATTGAACAATGTTATTGAATTGAAATGTTCAAATCTTCTGTGATTTTAGTATTCCATCATCCTTTTTGCTCTGTACACAGAAGAGTTTGGGGCTGCAACTAACAGTTACTTTCATTATCGATTAATCCTTATTGTTGAGCCCTGATGTAAATATCTGTGATTATTAAACAATACAAACAACTGTTTCTTTTAAAATAATTAAAGATGTGCATCACAGGTCACCAGTGCTCTGTTTTCTAAGCAGTTAAATAACACTTTAAAGAAGACTTGGCACATCTGTTTGATGAGACAGATGTGTAGGAGAGGGACGAGTGGACCAAGAAGTTACAAGTAAACTGCAGCACACTGTCTAACTTACAATATCAAATTTATTTGAGATGTTTAGGTACTCGACCTTCATCAGGCAAACACTGATAAAGTGTTTGGTTGACATTATTATTGTGGTCAACAGAATCTGGTAAAACAATCCTGCAGTATGGTACAGTTCCAGTGGAAGTGGACAAAGAATACTGAATTATTGCCATGCAAATATTTAGCAACCAATTAGTCACATTCTGATTAGCTGTAATCAGCAAATCTTTGGTACTCATTTTGTTTGTTTTTTTGTGTTTTTTACTAATGAATCAAACAATCTATCAGCACTAATATTTTAAGATTATTCTTTGAGAGTCTTACCTGTTTCTTTGTGAAAACATTTCTCATGTTAAGTTCATGCTGTTGGTGAGAGCTGCAGGCTAAAAGGATCATCAGGGAGCTGTGGATTTTCAATGACTGTTAAATAATCAGAGCTGCAGTGCCAGCAGCCCACTCTGCACGCTCCCAAAAATCAACAGTGCTAATGTTTTAACCCACTTTTGTTCTGTGGCCAAATCAGGACTCCTTTTGCAGCTGCGGCACTGTGGAACTTGATTATTACAGTGATTTTTATTTAAACATTAGGCCATGCACCAACATGCCATTTAGTTCCTGGCAAAGGTGTGTGTCTGTATGTGTGCGTGTGTGTGTGCATTCCTGATTGTGTAGATGTGTGAGCCTGTTATCACATTAGTGAGAGGAAGTGACTGGTGTTGGTCTGTGAGCTCTCCAACAGAATTTAAATTACATTCTTCACACAGAGCAAATTCTGTGGGCTTGCTATTTGAATTACAACTGAGGTCAGTCTTAACCTGGACAAATATGTTTTTTTTTCTGCAGTGTTTTGTGTTTGTTTTGCATTTTGTTAAGAAATGAAGAGTTACTCTGGCTTTTTATTGTACTTTTTTCCAATCAGATGTAGCCACAGTATTGAAGACAAATTTATACTGAGTGCATTTCAAATTATCTTTCAAGTTCTTTTTCCTCATGTTAGCGTGCCCTGTCATGCTGATGGGGTTAACGCAGAGGACACAATCTGTACATGCAGTACAGATTGTAAATCCTTCTGAAGCAAATTGCGGTTTTGGTCTATATATAAGTAAAATATGACTTGATGTTCTCATTAGTTTGGCTGGCCAATGAGCTTTGCTGAATTGCTGATATATATCGCTTATTAGCCACAAATATGATCCATTTTTTCAACATATGATGCACGCTGGTCTACAGTTTGTGGCCTTAGCGGCGCTGAGTAAAGTTATCTCTCAGTGATACCCACATTCAGAGTGGCCCAGACAAATGGGCTCAGCAAGATGATTCTGAAGCATTTCTAAAGTTTGTTTGTTGAATTTTATTTCTGTCATGTCTTACTGGCCCACACCATATGGTAATATGAAGTATTTAGAGTACTTAATTAGAATAATCTAATGAAATATGTTACAAATTACAGTTCAGGGCAGGTATTCAGTAATCTAAACGTGACCGTCTCAACACAAACGCTCATACAGTGGTCTGTCTTTTTCTGAAATGCACTGTCACACACACATACTGTAAATGCAAGCATGATCAGTCTTTCTTTCTCTTTTCATGCTGACAGTAATACTGTACACACACACACACACACACACACACACTCACATACATTGTTTAGCGTGTACAGCGTGCTCTGAATGGGAATGACCTTGCTGTGTTTCCGCACACTGTACGGGCAGCACTCCTCCCCGCCCTCCCTCGCTGCACTTCAAACACATTTCATGTGGAAAAACCCTTTAAATAGACGTGACCTTTGACTGGGAGAACACCCACTCGCCAAATCATTTAGAAACACACCGTCTGCTACACATCTGTTAAAACACTGGCAGGGCGTGTGGTGGCACGACGATACAAAGACAAATTCCTGCGATTGATCAGAGATGAGAGTCGCGGTCCGAACCAACAGCTCTGCTTTTTGAAACATCAGTCACAGTCAGACGGAGGCGTGGCTTATCGGTGATGGTGACACATTGATCACTTCATCATCAATAAAAGGAAATGTCAAAGTGCCATGTGTCGCATTTTAACTTCAGTCGATCATTACCACATTAGCTTTAGCCTTGGCAGAGTCATTGGATAATAACTGGACACAAAACAAAAGCCCAGCAGAGAAGTCTGGCAGCCTCAATCAGCCCCTTTTTTTTTATATAATGGGTCTTACATAATGTATTCGGCTGGATTTCGTTATGGGAAAAAATGACACTAAGTTAAGCTCTTTTGGAGTTAGTTTACCTTGCTCTCATGAATGTTCGCTGTCATCAAGAGCTTCCACTGGCTTTCATCTTGCTTGCTCTCCAAAAAAATGCAAGTACACATTTGCAAGTAGCAACATCCTGATTTTATCAAAAAGCAGCGTGGTTTCTTGCAGCTGTGACTGATGTTTGGAACTGCTTTGAACTTTAAATTGGAAAGATTTGTGTTCAACCGTCTTATTGAATTTGCTAATGAGTGTTTTTTGTTGTCTTTGCGCTACAACCTCATTTCCAAAAAAAGCTGGGACGTTGTTTTGAACAAAAACAAAATGCAATGATTTGCAAATCCTTTTTGACTTGTATTCTATTGAATACTGTACTGAGACAAGATATGTAATGTGTGGGATGAAGTGTCCATATTTAAAATTGTTTTTGGAAATCACGGATGTGGTGACCTCCTTAAAGAGAAGAAGAACTGTCCAGATTGTTGCTAGTGCTAACTTCAAAAGACACCATCTGTGATGTTGTGGGTGTGTGTTAGTGCCCATGGCATCACGGGTAACTGTTACATAACTGTGAAGGCCCCATTAATGCTGGAAGGTACATACAGGTTTTGAAGCTACTGTACATATGCTGCCATCCAGATGACGTCCTTTTCAGGGACGTCCCTGCTTATTTCAGCAGGACAATACCAAGACACATTCTGCACATGTTACCACAGTGTGGCTTTGCAGTAAAAGAGTTCAGGTACTAGACTGACCTGCCTGCAGTCCAGACGTGTCTCCCAATGAAAATGTGTGGTGCATTATGAAACAGAGACCCTGGACTGTTGAAGTCATATATCAAGCAAGAATGGGAAACAATTTAACTTCCAAAACTTCAACAATTAGTGTCCTCAGTTCCCAAATGATTACTGAGTGTTATTAAAAGAAAAAGTGAACATGCCCGTGTGCCAACATTTTTGAAACATGTTTGAGGCATTAAATTAAACAACATATTCGCAAAAAACCAATAAATTTAATCAGTTTGAACATTACATGTCTTGTCTTTGCACTGTGTTCAATTGAATATAGACTGAAAAGTGTTTGTAAATCATTGCATTCTTTCTTTTCACTCATGTATTACACAACATCCCAGGGTTGCAATATATTCTACTTAGAGCTTGCTGAAAGTATTACTAGACCATTTACTGTATGTCTGTGTTACAGTCAGCTTTGTTTTGCTGCTCCTTTTCAGTCTGTTTAAACGTTTCTTAGACTATGGTGTTATGTTTTGTATGAAATCTTGTGTTGAAACACTGAAACGACCAAGAAAAAAAAATCTATACAACAAGCCTCCAACACATTTCCAATAAACGTTGAAGATGGATGCTGGCCTCTGAGGTTGTTGCTGGAAGCAACTGTAGAAGTGTGAAAACAGTATTGATTAACACTCAACAAATTCACTGAGTGATTACAAATAAGGAAAAGATGAGAGACCATACAGGTTATGACATTAACAGTTTCTTGCTGTCTTTTCTTCTCTGTGTTAGCAAACAAAACTCACAGCCGTTCAGTAACTATTATACTGCAACATGAGCTTATCTACACACTTCATGGGAGACTAAAGTAACACAACAACCCCTCACACACACCTGGAACAACTCCCTTTAACAACAAGTCCACTACACCATCACACACAAAAGCCTACCCACAAGCTCACCTTTGTTAAAGAGGGCTTGGCCAGTTTGGCTTTGGGTGTCCTAACCAGAGGTGATAGTATTTATTACATCATTGCTCCATTACTGGAAAAAAAGTACTCACCAATCAAGGTTATGTAGGCTGTCGAAATTATTATAATTTTACAACACAGGGTTGCACAATAAAATGAGAGTTCTACTGTAGTTCCTTATTGCTGCACATACTAAGAATACAGATAATTCAGAATAGAATGGGATAAAAAAATATAAAACCAACAAACCACACTGTGAAAACACTAAGTATCTAAGCTGAATATAATATCATGATTGTCCAGATTCTCAATGGTAAATGTAGTCAAGTGAATCAGTAAATTCCTTAGTGTATGTCTGCTATACTGACAGCTTCCTGCATCCAGAGACGAGTCCTACACTGTAAGTTGATCAGCTGTTTTAGCTGTCAGTTGTCTGTCAGTGTAAAGTTAAGCGTGATATCCTGAAAACAAAAGCCCACTGCTCTGACAATACACACTCGGGAAATGGAGTTCATTGACTGACTGACTGACTGTCTTACTGCCTGCCAACGTATTGCTCAGTGTAACCTTTATAAACATCTACGCCTTCTGTGAGATTATGGATGATTTTTTATTCATTCAGCGAACATTCAGCATGAATTTCAACTCCAATTAACGTAAAAAGGGCAAACAAAAACAGTTATTCTGGCCCAGAATACAAATTTCAAAGGACGATTTCGTGGCTGTAGTGTTGTTTCGTTTTTCTCTAATGATATATCACCGTCATTTTATGATTTATTACAGTAATTATATTAAAGATGTCTCTGATTAATTCGATTCAATATGGAGATACTTTAAAGACAGAAAAAAATAAACATTACAGAAGTGGACTCAGATCAAACCTCCTTGTTGTTTCCTCCTACAAAAAACATTATTTTGCTTGTTTGATATTCATCTTATCAATCAGCAGTAATAAATATTACTGTCAGCCAATCATTACTCAATGTGAAATGCCAGCAGAGTAAATGTCTGAAAAATACCCCAGTGACAGTTTGATGTGTGACTATAAAGCTATTGGCTCCATTTCACACAGACTCTGAAGGGACATTGATTGTCAAGATATGCCAACTCTTTTTGGCAAGAGGATAAAAAACAACAAAAAAAAACAAACTCAAACTAGACTTTAATTTCGTTCCAGAATGGCTAGTAATGATTATTCTTTATCATTTATTAATGTTTTGATTATTTTTCACATTAGCTGACAATTTTTAGTCTATAAAATGTCATAAAGTTGTGAAAATGTCCATCATAATCCCCAGGAAAAGGCAAGATGATGTCTTCATACTGCCCGTTGGTCAGATCAACAGTTCTGTGGCCAAAAATATTCGGTTTATAAAGATATTTAGTGACATCAAACTGACATTTGTATTTATTGTTATTATTATGAATTTATTATTTATTTATTCGCTGTTCTCCCCTCACCAGTCGCCCACTCAAAGGAGAATTACATGACCTGGCTTAAAGCACAGGTGCTCGTTTTCTGTCTCACAAGGTACACCCTCAGAAATAAAAATGCTAACTACAACTATTAGGGGTTCTTCAGCTTGTCCCCATAAGAGAACCCTTTTTGGTTCCTGGTACAACCTTTTATAAAGGTTCCACATGGAACCCTTCAGAGAGTACTACCCAAAACCACCCAAAAGCATAAAGGATGTTGCATGGAAACATCTGTGAAATTTTTCACCTGGAACTATGAGAGGTTGTACAGAGAACCCTCCTATGGTGCAATGGTTCCACCCAGAACCCCCCTCTGGGGGTTTTATCCAGAACCCTTCCACCTTCCAAGGGTGCTAATGAGAACCTATCTAGACCACACCCGGGGGGTTCTACCAAAAACCCTTTTAAATTCCAAGGGTTTTATCTAGACCACACTCAGAGTGTTCTACCAGGAACCTTTTTATATTTCAAGGGATTTATCTAGAACCCACCTGGGTTTTCTACCAAGAGCTGTTTTCTATTAAGGTAAAAAAGAACCCTTGATGAAAGAGTTCTTTGAGGACTTCAGAAATCCTTTTTTCCAGAAAGGGTCCTTTGGATGAACATTTTTAATGCAATCTTTTGGTGTTACAAAGAGACCCTTGACAAAGCCCGTTCTTCAGAAGCAAATGATTCACTGCTGCATCTCACTGACTCGTTTTTGGCAGTTTGTCATAAACTTCAAGAAGAGAAAATTCTATATTTACTTTTTCCTGTCATGATTTCATTGTGCTTCCACCACCAGCCTCAGCAGATGAAATACTTTGAGGCAAAGTATCATGGGAGTAGGAAATAAAGGGAAAAGGAAAAAAAATAGAATTACAGTAGTTTTAAAACGGTTTTCCATATGTTTTCATGTATGAAAAGACACACTATCAGCAGTTTTCACTATACACATATTTGAGAATCTTGCACCAGCTGTTTTCCTTGATAAATGACTCAAACAATTAATGAATTATCTAATTTGTTGGTGATTAATTTTCAGTCAAGTGAGTAATCATTTTAAAAGCACTGCTTGGTTGATCTGTAACTTGGCTACAGGGACAAACAGAAGCAAAGTAGCTGGAGTTCCTTTAAAAACAGGGTGACACCCAAGTCATGTGACACGGCAGGTGCAGTATGTGCCAGCTCGAGAGATCATGTGTAGTATGTGTGATCATGTGTGTTTGCATGAGAGGTGAGATGTGTTTTGCGAGTGCTGTCATGGACGGCGCCGTGTTTACGTAACCCCAGAGGTTTACAGTCTGTCCCTCATAAATGTCATGTGGATATCGACGGGGGGGCAGAAAAGTCAAACGCAGAGGCACAGAACTCACCAGCTGACAGCCGCTCAGTGGTCAGGGTTGTCTTGTAGGAGGAGGGTTCAGTTTAAATCCTGAATGTCTGCCTGAATGCTTTTGAGTAGGAAACAAAGTCTGCTTCAGCTGCAGGGGAGCCGTTCTGATAAATGGAGATGAATAGAAGACAAAACAATCACGAAGTTAAAGTAGCTAACTGCATGAAAGGCAGAGTGGTCTTTGGAGCTTTGCTTTTTCTCAGATGACAAAGTAATGAGCCATTTTGTCTTAACAGCTTGTTTGTGTTCCTGTGTTTGGTCAAGAAATACATGGCATGACAGCACTAGTTATAAATCTTCTTTTAGATTTCTGTCTTGTGTCACAGAACCCCAAATTAAAGTCCAAGAATGGATGTCGGAGTGAAAGGGAGAGATGTCATTGGTGCTTTTCTCAGACAGCAAAGTGAAGAGCCACTTTGTCTTGATTCTCTGTCAGAATAGTTTGTTTAATAACACAAGCTGTTATATCAGTAAAAGTTCTTGTTGACTTTTCCGTCGACATCTCAGGTGCACAGACGAGAAACTGTGGTGATTTTGATGATTTTTGATGAGGCATATGTTCCCTGCTGAGATCAGTGCTGAGACACGTGTCAAAATCACACAAAAAAAAACTATATACAGTATAACTGAGATCACCTGATTGGTGCAATCACAGTCTTCAGTTGGTTGCATGATCTGAGAAACCCTGCTGAAGCAGATGGAGCTGAATTTGAACCCTCAGGTTTGGCTTCAGATTTGAGAATTCAAACTGACACTAGTGGTGAGAGGGTGGACTCTGCAAGTTTGATTAATTTGTTGGATTAATATGTTGCAGGCAGTCTGAGGAGATGATCCATGCTAACATGTTGTAGCTTGACACCTTTTTTGATGAATGACTGTGAACATGCAAGTTAAAAACTGATTGATCTCTGCATGGACTGTATCTGGATCCCTGGAGAGGAAATCTTGTTCTGTCTAGTGCTGAAAAAGTTCCCGTTTATTTGTTGATCCTACAGAAGTCAGGAATGTTGTATGAAACTAATTCACCTATTTTAAAATTAAATAGATGTTTGGCTTCCAAAACTCATCCAATATACACACTTTTCTGCTTTATTAGTTCAGCAAACATACAGGCAGCGGGACTTTTGACTTTAAGGTTAGCAAACCTCAGTACGTTTTTAATACTACATGAAATTTCATAGCACCAGGCATCAAAAACTGTCAGGTATCTCCTAGTTAGTGTTAAATATTCTTGCATGGCTGCTTCTGCTTGAACAACATTAATGTTATTATTGTTAAGGTGCAATATATGACATTCAGTTTCACCAGATGTCAGTAAATGACTATCTGGGACCCCCTTGAAAACAAGATTGTACATCTCAGGGCTCTAGAATAAAGATTGCCTGCTTGCCCGGGGCAGGTAAAATGCCATGTCAAGCTAGTAAATCTGGCGATCCAAAAAAAATCTAGCAAGTGGTCAAAAAGAATTGAACTATTTAACTAATTTGATAATTGATTAATATTATTATTATTATTTTTAATAATTTAAGTAAATGTCGATGCAAAAGTGGCAGAAAATGCTTTTTTGAGACTCTAAAATATTGACATTTGCTTTTGCTTTACACTGTTTATTATCATATTAAACTGAATCTCTTTGAGTTGACCGAAAAAACAAGAAATTTAAAGACATCACCTTGGGCTTAATGAAACTGAGATGGATTTATTTATTTATTTTACTATTTTCTGGCATGTCATAGGTTTTGCAGCCCTACATAAAACATGACAATTAACCTTAGTCTTTGTTGCTATTTGATAACAGCTAATAAATGAAACATTTGTACAGGGACTAGTAAAAACTGTCTCAAGCAAAGAGATTTCTGACCCACTTGCCTGACTGGGCAAATGAAGAAAAACATTAACGCTGAACCCTGCATCTCAAGGGGTTTATCCTAATGAATAAATTAGAATATTTGCTCTGTAAAGATGTAGAGGAGTAATGGTGTTCTGAGCAAAGAATGAAGTCACACTCCCTCTGTGCGTGTTGTAATCTGAGCGTTTCTGTTCTTTGTTTTGATAGCCGGTCCAGGGACACGTGCATGTGAGCCCCTCTCTGTCCTCCCTGCATCCGTTTTCAACATTACAGTGTAACAGCACACTTCAGTATCTTTCAGGCAAAGAAAAAAGACAATTCGGTAACAGAATCTTGATGCATATTTGCATACTTGACTGCATAGTTAAAGACTTCAGTTCCGGTTCATTTTGTGCCACTTGTAGTTAATAGTGGTAACAGAAAGTGTGGTTCAATACTACGGCTCACAGGTCCCTTAAGCAGTTAGTCTGTCAGAAATACAACAGAAAAGCAACTGGTGTTTCTGTTTACGGTGCAGCCAAACAAACACTGACAGACTTTATTTTAATACAGAAGCCATTTTAGAAAACACCATTGTTTTCTTATCAGCATATAACTATCAGTGCTGCAGTTGACAAGTATTGTATGAACTCCAGTAGCCTATTCAACATTTTTTTTTTACAATACTCATCCCGGTGCACGCTGTGCCGACTCTGACTCAACCAGTCTTTATTCCAGAGTCGTCACCGCCACGCTGCAGGTAAACACCACACTGTACATGGAAAGCTGCGTGCATAGTGTCGGCATCAAGTGGGCTATTTTAATCAGTGGACTTTTTTTTTTGAGAGGTAGCTGTTTTAATGATATGGTAGTTATGTAAGTCTCTCATGGCTGGAGAGCTTGCAGGGGGAGGTAGAGTAGCGCCTCAGCTGTCCTTGAAGATGAAACTTTGTGGGACAACAAAAATGGTTGGATGAGTGGAATATAATTTTACAGCAGCGCTGTAGGCTTTTAGCTGATGCTGTGTTTCAGGTGCACTTACCTCTGAGCCACAGTGAGCTACAGTGGAATAATGTGAGACAGGCTATCATACATGAGGAACACAATGAAAGGCTGAGCTGAAGCTTTGAATTCAAAGCCTTCAAGCATGTACAGTATATTCTCATCTGAGCCACATGGACTACATTCTCAATGCCTTTGCAAGCTTTTGTTCATGTAAAGTGAGTCAGTACGCGCTTCATCTCTACCTCTTATCATACAGTAGGTTTCAGTCTGTGAAATAAGATAATGCACCACTCCTGGAACTCAGACCCACAAAACCACATTAAAGGACTCATAAAAACAAACACGTCTGTGTGTCAGATACAGACACTCGCAGGATAAAAACAAGAGCACCTCCTTTTTTCTAATAAGTTTCTAGGAGTCAGCATTTATATATGGGTTTTTCAGCACTAATGTGAAAATCAGCCAGTCAGTTGGCAGATGGTCAGAGGCATTCATGTGTTTGATGAACCCTGATTTTAAAATTTGTTTGGCTTGTAAATCTCTCAGCCCAGCTTTGTGAAATATTACTCTTCCTCCTATCAGATGCTTGGTCTGCACCAACCTGTAGTAATACAAGCTGAAAAACTCCTCATGTACCTGAACTGTATTTTTATATGTAAAACGGAAATCAGAACTTTGTTACCTAAGTTAATGAACAGCAAATATTTTTACTTTGCTGACAAGTGGCCTTGGTATAAACTGGATAATATATTTGATCCATTCCTTAAGTTATCACTGTATTCCATGTTTTTTTGTGATAAAGTGCTGTTGTTATAGCTCCATTAATCTTTTGGCCACAGGACACAAAGAGCAAATGCCAGGACAGCAAGGGCATCAAGTAAAACAATGATTTTAAGTCCACAGAAATAATGTAATGAATTTAACTTCAGGGGTAAGGATGACTTTATTTTTATTTGTTTTTGTTTTTTTTATCCCTTATTTGTTAACACTAGTTCAGGCACACTGGAGGTCAGTCAAATGATGTCATATTGTGTGATAAATGATAAATTAGCATCACAAAATAATGAGTTAGTATGTTAAATGATTATTATTTTTAGATTTTGTGAAGATTTCTTGTTATAATGACCCACAAAAATCATTTTTATATACATATATTTTTAAAATCTTTTTTTTATCATATTGTTAATGGTCTTCGTTAGAGAGAGTTAGTGGATCCAGCATTGCAGTGAAGAGGAGACGAGCATATAAAACATTGATCTGGCTGTCCATATTCATACGTTCCTTGCTTTCCAAATTAAGCCACCGGGAAATTCATGCCCTGAGCCACAGGAAACTAAAATCACGTTAAAATTGAAATGGCTAAGTTAGCATTAGTGTCTGGCAATCCGACAACTGCACAGAGGATTCATCAGAGCTTATTTCACTGAAGGCAGCTTCAGCTTCCTGATGTGTGGCTGGAACTGGGGATGATGAGAGTGGAAAAGGAACCAAAACAATAAGCTGAAAGATGCCAAAATGTATCACAGAGGTGAGAGAAACTACACATAGTCATTTGATCTGTTGTTCATAGAAGAATATTGAACAGCATAGCCCTAACGTCGTGGTTATTCCCTTTACTTGCCTCATCCACGTCTGCTTCAGTCACCAATGAGTTTGCCCCATTTAATAAACAGTCTCACATAATGGAGATAGCAAAAGTACCAGTTTTGTTTTCTGATCTTTTAGTCTTGGTTCTTGTCTTGTTCTCAAAATTGTACAGAATGTTCACTCCAGGGAGAAGCCTTTTGTGCTTTAAATCGAAGCAACTGATACAAAACTATGACTGTTACCATTTCTGTTTTAGACACCCATAGTTATCCAACTCTACAGAGGCTGCACTGGACACATCTCGCTGTGAGAGTAAGAAAAATAGGCAAAATGCACCAGATGGCAAATGGACCTGGAGATGTAAGGTACACTGTGAACAGGTCTTTTATTACCAGTATTAAAGGGCATTGTTAAAAGGGTGCCATATAAAGCTTTAAGTGCTACTTCCAACATTTTTTTTTCCTTTACAGCCCAGGTCATCTCTGCCTCAGCTCCTCTCAAAATGACACTATCACATCTATTATATCTTGTACTATTTTGAACCTCGCTGCAGAGTGAAATCATAGCTGCTGATAAACAGCCTCCCAGGACACTGACATGCTGTTCCCATTCATATTCTGTGAGCAATCAGACGTGGATTTATCAGTTTTCCCAGGAGAGGTGCTTCACATATCAGCTCAGAAATAAACAAGCCTTTGTTTGAATGTGCGCGATCAATATCTGAATTTACTGCTGGGCTCGCTGAGAGGATTTGAGGTGACTCTGTCCTCAGCAGCTATAAATACCTCTTTACCATTTAATAGTCTGGCAGAGTGATCCGAGTTAATGGGTTTAACATATTGCATTTAATTTCAAAGCATGGCTATGAATTCTGCAGGCATCTATTACTTCTTACACGTTTGTGTGAATGACAGATGGTTTTATGGCTGTCATCATGGCATAATTGGCATTATTTTTTAACTCATGTGCGTCATGTGCTGATTTATTGCCTTATGTCACAGCATTTTGTTTAATATTTATTAAGGTAAAGGCTCGCTGTGTCATTCATTCATGCGGGAACATTTTAAAAGCAGCACCTTGCTAAATAGCATCGCTTTTAGTGGAATGGGTTCACATTAACATAATAAACCATTAATGGAATTAATGGAATAATGATGTTAATGGTGTATTAATCCCGTAAGCATAATTTCCCACTGATGTAATTTATGTAAAATTTCCCTGCCAAATGTAATTCAATTTTTTTAATGTAATCCTTTCTCACAATCCACCAAAGAATTCTTCCATAAATATTCATAACTTTTAAATTGTATAATTTTAACAATGTGTCACCATAGCTAAAATCTGAACATATTTATATTAAATTTTAATTTTCCCACTTTTCTTATTAGATTCTGAAAATTCAGCCATTACGGATAAAAATGGTGATGACAACGAAGTTTAAAAAAAACATTAGTGGGACTTTTTTTTTTGTGTGTGTGTTTTTTAAAGGGATAGTTCAGATTATTTGCAGTTGTATGTGGTAGTTAGTTTATTAGTTGCAGTAGATGGTGGCTGCAATGCCCCCAGTTTGAAGAAGCAGGAGGAGTACTGGTGTAGGAAGCTCAGTGATATACTGCTGTGGACAGGGTCAGCAACTAAACGTGCTTTAGCCACCTAAAAAATCCATATTAATTCAAGTGTGCGCTATATTTATAATACTTTCACTGCTTTACCGTGCTGTCAGCCTTTTCAGACAGGAAACTGTCATTATATAGTCTATATATCACTCTCTCCAAACCAGCCAGACTCCATTGGCAGAATCAAAATAAAATAATACATTTTCACAGGGAAAAAACTGACACAGCTTTGATGGCATATAATTGTGAATTTTTATGATGAGATAAATATAGCAAGGCCGTAATATGACAATGAATATTCAACCGGGGCAAATGAGACAAGTGACGAGAGGTCGACAGCACCGTGAATAAGAGAGAGCAGGTGGAGCTCTGTGGGCTCTGCGGTGTTGTGTGTGTCAACTCATTGTCAGAGAATAAAGAGTGAGAAGGGCAGCTGATACCAGAGTACCAATGCTTTGAAAAATAACTATTGAATGCAGTTCATATATTCAGAATCAATATGCATCAATATTTTTGACAACACGAGAGTTGCTGGTCTACCGCTGCCTTGAATGGTCAACCTGTTTGTGTCACTGTGTGTGTTACAAAGCAATCAATTAAGGCGGTGGTAGACCAGCAACTTATATTTGGTTTATATAACAACGATTTCCTGTCGACAGCAAGGCAAAACAGTGAAATTACTTAATTCTGGGACTGTGTCAACCACCATCTATCATAGATAATACACGGACTATGGATGAGTACCTCATACAGCCTCAAATCAGATAATCTGAACTATGTTTTTAACAGGCTGTAACATCCTCCTTCAGATCTGTACATGCGTGAGATCACCTGCATTGACCCGAGTAGCTGCTTCTCAGTAAAACAGCGCTGACACACTGCGGCTGCTGTTTAGCATATGTGTTGAATTTGTAGCAGCTCTGCAAAGGAGAGCGTCTCAGTCATAACTCATGACTCACAGGCCTGTCAGGACAACCTGTTTTTCCTTTTCATGCTCACAACTGATCGATTATAATTCCATCCTATCCAGACAATTATTAATTCTTAGAGCACCTCCGACTAGGCTGCAGGACTCCTTGTTATGTTGAAATAGTGAGCGTATCCCCCAGAGGGATGCTACTATCTAGAGCACTGGGTGTTTTTGTGCTGTAAGACTGGCAGCATGACTAACGCCATCTCCAGTACTGTGCTGCTCTCCTCTCTTGTGGATTGGGAGCAAAGGTTCTTCATGCTCCTCAATACCGTTTTTTGCATTTCACTCTGAGGAGGTTTTTTATGGCCAGCTGTCAAACATTCATGTGTAAATGTGAGTACAGTCCCCTCTGGGCTGCCTAAGGTGATTCGTCAGGGCTTATGAAAACTATAAATTCTTTGCATTATGCTCTGGATGTCTTTTTTTTTTTGCTTAGTACCTGACAGCCGAACACACAGCCTGCAGCAGCGGAGAATGTTGACATTATGTAGCCAGCAGTAGGAGAAAAGGCCAAACTCCTCTGAACTGTGAAAATACAACCAGTACAGTCACTTTAGAGTTTGTAAGTCACATCTGTGAATATTTTGAGATATGTCATCTTATGGTGGTTGAAAGGGCAACTCCACCTGCAGTCTTTTAAATAGAAATGCCCACTCAGTCTTTAACAAAATGTAGTGATGTAAGTTACAGCGCTGAAAGGTCACCTCGATTATTATATGTAGATTGATTAAACACCCTTTGACCAGCCCTGCCTGAATTTCTCTACTGTGTTTTAATCTAATTTAATATCATATCCATTATGAGTTTGATCTGTTTTTTTTGCAGTGTTTGAACTGAAGTAGCTTCAGTTAACCAAACTAGATTTCTCTTGAGGGTGGCTTTGTTGTAGTTCAGTGTCTTCCAGTGTGAAGTAATTCCAAAAACAATGCTTTCAAAGTAGCTTCCCTGACAGTGGGGCCTGAAGATTGGTATGCTTGGGTGTTTGATTGACTAGTATGTCAGACTACTACACCCACATCAGCTCCTCCTGGGCTTCACTGTCACTTACTGGAACCAAAAATCCAAATATGGAAAAACAAACAAGATAGTGACAAGCTAGAATTCAACTCAAGGCAAAATATGCTTTTAGTAAGTAACCATCATGTCCATGTTAGTGTTACTGTTATTAGTAATAGTAATAGTAGCTGTGGAGTGGTGGAGGTGGCTCGGCTGTCAGGAGGGAACACTGTAACAGACATCAGTATGAGCTGAGAACAAGGCTTCTGCACACAGTGCATTTAGATATGACCAGTTTCATGTGACATGTTGTGTTTAGGTGTCGTGCTGTGAGCTAATAATGGCATTGTAAGTCCCTGGTATGGAGCCTGCTGCTGCCATGTCACCAGGTCTCCTGGGAAACCCCGTAGTCCTGTAGGATTTGATCTTCTGCTACATCGAGCAGGAATCTGTACACGGGGAGTAATGTGAGCTGCTGCTGAATGGAAAACAGTGTTACTACGTATTGATTGTTGTTGGAGATGGGAAAGGTTTCTGAGCCTTTACGTACACATGGGGTTTGTTTGCTGAGCGTGCATGGTGTTTCTCATCAGTGTTGTGCTTCTGCTGGTGACTGCTAAGCAGTTCTACCGCAGTTGGTTGTTTTGTGTTGTTAGTGATTCTGTGGCAAACTGCATGTAGCTGTTGTTATATGTTTGTAAGTCCCTGTTGTACCCACATGTAAAGTTCTTGAGTGTGCGAATATGTTAATATCTAAAGGTTGTATATTTACTGAATTGGCAGGAGGGCTAAGGGCTTATTTGGCATATTTTATATCCAAAAGTTATTTATATTAGCTTATTCTTTTAGGACCAAACTAATGGGTTATTTTCACTACCATTTACTTTTTTCAAAGGATCACTCACTTGATGAAATAGTGAAAAATGTCATCACAATTTGTTCAAACAACAGTCTAAACCCCAAAGATATGTATATGACAGCAATTTTATTTATTTTTTTGTCAATTAATCTGTCAGTTATTTTCTTGATTAATCAATTGTTGTTTGGTCTATAAAATGTTGGAAAAGGGTAAAAGATACCCCAAGGTTACATCCGCAAAGTTGTTCATAATCCAAAGAAAACCCCAAAAGGTATTGAGTTTACTAAAGTATTACTACTAAAATATTCACATTTAAGAATCTGGAATCAGAGAATTTTAACTTTCTTTTTCGCAAAAAATAATAGATAGTAGATTATCAAAATAGTTGGCAATAATTTTAATAGTTGACAACAAATTGATTGAGAGTTGCAGCTCTAGTATTTTGCAGGATAAATGTTGGTTGCTCTGTTGATCAACTTATCAAAAGGACCGAGGAATTGTTTCACTTCTACTATATAGTGCTGCAACTAATGAATATTGTCACTGTCAATCAGTCTGTCACTTATTTTCTTGATTAACTGATTAGTTGTTTGGTCTATAAAATATCAGAAAATGGTGAAAGATGTTAAAGCATTATTCCACTTTGTTAGAATAAGCCACTCAGTATGTACTCACCACTATGCCGATGTGATGATGGGTGAAGGTCTTCAGTTCACAAAAC
>JAJHUR010078697.1:0-16762 GCA_027495735.1 Lutjanus campechanus
TATTATTATTTCTTTGTTGTTTGACAAAAAGCATCTGAGGCTGATCAAAGCCTTTGTGTGAAGAATTTAACATGCAGATTCATTGTCATTGTTGAGTAAAGTGAATGAACTGTTATTCTTCCATAATTGTTGTCTATGAGGTAACAAATGAGCTGTCCTCTTGTCTTTGTACTTTGATTTTTTTTTGTACTTAGGCCGTTTTAAAAAAAAACTGTTTTTAACTTTTTGTCAAGCCTCGTTGGCGCAGTTGGCAGCGTGTCAGTCTCATAATCTGAAGGCCGTGAGTTCGACCCTCACACGAGGCAGGTGTTTTAAAGCCAGATCACAACACAATACAAGAGAGAAAACAAAGGGTATCACTGCTCAACAACAAGGATTACTTGAGTCAAGTAAAATGGCATGTTTGGCTAATAACAAGCAACTCACTAGCCTGATCAGGCTAAGCCTAAACCTCTGTCAAACTTATCAATGAGCCAACGTTAACAACCACATGCACTTCATTACTTCTTTGTGGTAGCTGTATTCTTAGTCTAGAGTCTGTTGTCGTTGCTTTAGTTCTGGGTCATATCACAAAGAATCTAAGGTTGACCACAGCCTTTGTGTGTGTAGATTCATCGTTGTTTCTGAGCACAGATAACGACTTGTTATTCTCTGACTTTTTTCCATAACTGTTGTTTCCGTGGTCAAGAATGAACTGTCAAGGTGAAAAGTTATTGATCACATTCTAATGTGTAAGAAGGGCTCTAGCTGCCTCATTGGCACAGTAAGCAGACCTTTAAAAAACTCAAGTTAATCTATAGCTGCAACTGCGACAACTCCTCTTAATCAATTTATACACTTTTTCAGGCCTCGTTGGCGCAGTAGGCAGCGTGTCAGTCTCATAATCTGAAGGTCGTGAGTTCAAGCCTCACACGGGGCAGGTGTTTTAAGGCCAGATCACAACACAATGGCAGAGACACATCATCTATATCAGGGTTCAACAACAAGGATTGCCCTGGCCAAGTAAAATGCCATATCAGTCTAGTAAATCCAGCAACTCACCTGTCCAATTAGGAAAGGACTAAAACCCTGATACATCAAACTCATCATGAACACACATTCACCACTGATTAGTACCTGAACTTTATTTCTTTGTTGTTTGACAAAAAGCATCTGAGGCTGATCAAAGCCTTTGTGTGAAGATTTTAACATGCAGATTCATTGTCATTGTTGAGTAAAGTGAATGAACTGTTATTCTTCCATAATTGTTGTCTATGAGGTAACAAATGAGCTGTCCTCTTGTCTTTGTACTTTGATTTTTTTTTGTACTTGGGCCGTTTTTTTTTTTAACTGTTTTTTTGTCTAGTGCCCCTGACTGCAGGTCAAGTTTCCTATTTGAGATAATAAAATGTCTGAACTGAACTGAACCGGTGATCTCTAACGGGCTTGTTGGCACAGCAGGCAGACATTTAAAAAAATCTAGTTAAGCCACAGTTGCAACTGCGAAAACTCCTCTTAATCAATTTATCTACTTTCTCAGGCCTTTCTGTGACAACTCGTCTCAGTTACAAAATATATTTTTTGAGCCTCGTTGGCGCAGTAGGCAGCGCGTCAGTCTCATAATCTGAAGGTCGTGAGTTCAAGCCTCACACGGGGCAGGTGTTTTAAAGGCAGATCACAACACAACACAATGGGAGAGAATGGGAACAATAGGGAACGTATCAGGGGTGAACCATACGGACTGCCCAAGCTCCTGGAGCAAGTAGAACACTACATTAGGCTAAAAAATCCAGCAATTACTTGCCCAATTAGATTAAGTCTACATCTCTGGTATTTCAAACTCATCCATGTACACACATTCCTCACTGATGACCACATGTACTGGTAGTACCCATCAGGGCTCAACAGTAAGGCTGCTGTCATACATGCATGAATGAGGTAAACAATAAACACTTGTAAGGCTGTGACTCTGTCAAGGTTCTCTAAAGTTGAACATCATGCAAAGTGAAGACAAATTCACGCATGCAAGACCACAATAAATACATCAAAATGCATCCATGCACATCATTCACCATTGACTAAACTGACTACCACATGTACTGTATGACAATTTATTTGTCGTAGTTATATTCTTAGTCTGGTCTCTGTTGTAATGACTTTAGTTCTGGGTCATGACACAAAGCATCAAAGATTGTTTGAAGCCTCTGAATATTTTGGTGTGCAGATTCATAAAGAATTAACTGTGATTCACTGACTTTTTTCCATAATTGTTGTTTCCAAGGGTTGGGGTTAAACAAATAAACAACAATAAATTGTCAGATCGGATGGTTATTGCTCATCCTTCAACATGTGACAGAGTTCTGTCTGTCTAGTGGGCACAGTAAGCAACAAATCAAGTTACACCACAGTTGCAATGATGACAAGTGCTCTCAACCGCAAAGTGCACTTTTTCAGGCCACGTTGGCGCAGTAGGCAGCGTGTCAGTCTCATAATCTGAAGGTCGTGAGTTCGACCCTCACACGTGGCAGGTGTTTTAAAGCCAGATCACAACACAATCAGAAGCTTAACAATAAGGCTGCAGTTACACATGCACCAATTTAGGGGAGTGGCCAAGTGAACAACACTTGCAGGGTTGTGACTTGTCTAATTTCACCAAAGTTAAACCACACTTGAAGCGAAGATGCAAATGTATGCATGTGATCCTGTAAAATCTAGCAACTCAATTCGGGCAAGTGGTGAAAAGGAAGTGTGTTTTTTTCCAGAGCTGATGATGGAAACTAAGGACGGAGCCATCACACTTCTCATGCAGTACTGTACGGATACTTCCTAGAATATGATGGCAGGTAAAGACAAAGGTTATGAGCTGCAGCGCAAGCAAGCATTTCAATCAGCAGTTTAGTTGGGTGGCCTAGACCCTAGAGACTATTTTTACAGAGGAGTACTGATTGAAAGCTGAACATTATGATGTCACAGTGAAACTGACCTTTGACCTTTTGGATATAAAACATCATCACCTCATCATTTTATCATATTAGAAATTTGTCTGAAAGTTTTAATCAGCATATGAACTTTGTCTTTCGTAAAGTCACAGTGACCTTTGACCACCAAAATCCAATCGGTTCATCCTCGAGTCCAAGTGGACGTTTGTATTCGATATAATGAAAATCCCTCCGGGTGCTCTATCAAGTTCACGAGAATGGGATGGACTTGAGGTCACAGTGACCTTTAAGTTTGACCTTAGATGACTGAAATCTAATCAGTTCATCCTTAAGTCTAAGTGGACATTTGTGCCAAGTTTGAAGAAATTCTGTCAAAGCACTCTTGACAGCACAGTGACCTTTGTCCTTCAAACACCAAAATCTAATCAGTTCACCCTCGAGTCCAAGTGTATATTTGTGCCAAGTTTGACAAAATACCCTCATGGTGTTCTTGAGATACTGTGTTCATTAGAACAGGATGGATGGACAACCTGAAAACACAATTGTTTTCTTGTTTGTTCCCTGTAATGTTGTGAATTTCATCTGTTTTCTGTGCTTTTTATTTTACTCTTTTCATGAACACTCACATCGATGGAGCAGCCCATCAGCGAGCCTCTCTCCAGCGCCTTCCTCATGATGTTGTAGAGCTCTTTGGGGGCTTCTGACAACTCGAAGAACTCGGTAACTCCTCCTGTGAAATCCTCCATGGCTTCCAAAGTGTTGCCCCCTTTCAGTGCCTCATAAGACCCGTGCAACCTGAGAGAGAGGTGAATCATCCTGGTCAATGCGCTGACATGTATGTTCTGTAAGGCTTAAATTTTCACAGTGTCTGCAGCCAAGTTGTGAAACATGAAGATGGAGGAGCTGTGTGTCTATTTACACTGCAAAAAATACATAACTCGACAAGACATTTGGTTCAAAATTGGATCTTAAAGATTGTTTCACTTGAGATAAGGTCAAAAAAATTTGTCTGTGAGGTGACAGGTTAGTGGTTTCAGGTTTCAATCATTGTGTTTGATATATGATCTGAAACCATTTGCACTGGATGGATATGAAATCCGAACTTGTTAGTAACATTATGGAGGTGACGATGTGCAGAGCTGCACGACTTAACTTTGCAGTATGAATAAACGGTGCTTACTTTGCATAAGCTTTTTCCAGAAGAGCGCTCCAGAACTCGTTCTTTCTGAAAGATTTGGTGAAAACCAGCTGATTGTTGCAGGTGGGGATGCGGTCGTCCACAATGACATCGATCCATTCGCCATAACGCCAGAACTGAGAGGGGACAGAATTTAAAACAGGAAGTCAGTGATGAGACAGACAGAAGTATTTATCACTGGGTGAGGAAAAGATTCATATCTGCTAAGCAAGGTAAATTACTTATTTTGTTTTGTGCCTTCAGTATTTGGGCTGATATTAAAGGAATAGTTTGACATTTTGGGAAAGACATTTAATTTCTTTCTTAACAAGAGTTAGATGAGAGGATTGATACCACTCGCACGTCTGTGCTGTAAATATGATGCTACAGCCAGCAGGTAGTTAGCTTAGCTTAGCTTAGCATAAAGACTATAAATAGGGGAAACCACTAGCCCCAACAACATCTGCCTACCAGCACCTATAAAGATCACAAATTAACATGTCATATTTTCTTTATTTAATCCGTACAAAGCCCAATTTAAAAGCTACAATTTACTGTTTTTCAGGGGGATCTTGGCAGAAAGTATATTTCCAAAAATGTTGAACTTTGTCTTCAATATATTGAATTTGGTTGTTAAACAAATATGATGAAGATAAACACTGAACTGCTTTATAGTATATAGTATATATAGTACATATATACATTAATGTTCAGTTGTTTATTGCACAGTGTGTCAAATATCCACTGAAAAACCTGGAAATGGAAGATGCCGGCGTAGTTCTCAGTGAAGCTCTGATCTGGGGGAATCACTCTGTACAGCAGCTTCTCGTTCACTGTCAGACAGGCGATGGCAGCCAGCAGCCAGCAGTCACCTGTCAACAGAAGATTCATGAGCTATGAAAACACTTGATCCATGCATACGACTTCGTAAAGTGCCGCACAGATTAAAAAGACATTGCTGCAGCTGTCAGTCATCAACAGTAGTGAGGTGTATCAGTGAGGTTAAGGCTAATGCTCAAAGTCATTGCAGCGGAGTCAAGTGGGATGTTGTCAAAATTAAGCAGAGCGGCATACACTTTATTTCACATGTTATGACAGGTGTGTTAGTGTCAATGTCACGGGCCGGCTGTTAGGAGATATTTACCAGCTGCGACAGTGTAGCTGATATTAATATCACCTTGTGTGTCATCATGGCAAAATGTGGTCCTGGAGACGAGTACTGTAGCAGGAACTACTGCTGAACTGTTTTTGAGTACTTTGCCAGGTGTTTATGTGTGTGTGGACGGATTTTATTAATGTGACACATCGAGCGCAGCTCCAACCCACCCATGTCCACTCCAACTTTCTAAAAGAAAACATGCAGTTATTTAAAAATAAATGATGTAATTGAAAATATAAATTTAATAGAGGCCATCTCACTCACTTTACAAATAAACACAACCATTTTTAAGGTATTGCTTATGTCCTCCATCTATCCATCAAAGTGGTATGAACAGCAAATGTTGTGTAGTGGTGTGAAAACATTTAGTAATTGACATGTGTGCCAATTGTGCCTGTAGATTTAAGTAACCACATGAGAACCTTAGTGATGATGTCAATAAAATTTTTAATGTGAAAAAATATGAGCCTACCATAAAATACCTGCTTTTAGAATAGAGTTTGGTTTAACAGTCTGTCCACTTGAAAGACCACCAGGAGCAGAGGGTATTTTAATGTGAATAATTCACATACGTTGAGCTGACCTACCTCCTAATAATGAGCCTTGTAAAGAGTGCAATGTAACAAAGTGGAATTGGAGCTTAAACCAATCTGTTTTCTACTTCTCTCTCTGCTCGCATAGTAAAATTTAACGCATGTGCTGTGGTAGGAGGTAGACAAGGGGCCACTTCCCCCAGACTATTTGCCCCTGGCCCACATTCGTTTAAAGTCGCAGATCACTGTGTCCCAGTTTCAATTAATCCCCGTCCACTCTAAGACATCAGATAAAACTAAAGACCATCTTGTGATGAGATCACACCTGCCACGACACCTGCCAACGTGTTGACGTTTGACCCATGCGTACTCAATATAAGCACTCCGTTATCATGGGTTGGACCACGCCAGAGGTGTGAGTAAGTCACACATGTGCAAGTCACAAGCAAGTCCCAAGTCACTGAGGTGAGAATCGAGCAAGTCAAGTCGAGTCCTTGTTATAGGTCAAACAAGTCAAATCATACAAAATTCTGACAATCCTCCAGTTTCCACATTTAAATCAGTTAAAAGACAGTGGTCATGAAAAGTTACATTTTATTTTAAACATTAAAAGAAACTGTTGCAACCTGCTTCTGTGAAATCCTTTCAAGTCATCAGTCTTAAGTCAAGTCTGAAGTCATTAATACCAAGTCAAAATCAAGTGAAGTCTTTTATCAGTGTTAGTGATCAGCGTTTATCAGTGTTTTATCAGTTACTTGACTGCATCCTGAATGATTGTGACACTATAAGGTCTCTGTCGACAGACAGACGAATAAACACCAGGAAAAATACTTAAAACCACCTCTATGTGGTGACCTGGTAGCACGAGCCCCATGTACTGAAGCTGTGAGTCCTCCGCAGCAGCCGCAGGTTTGACTCACATCTGCAGCTCTTTGCTGTGTGTCATCTACCCCCACTTTCTCCCCCTTTCCTGTCATATCTTCAGCTGTCCAAAACATAAAGCCATAAAAAGGCCTAAAATACACCTGTGGTAGTTCCCACTAGTGTGCGTGTTTCCAGGACCACGTTTTGCCATGATGATGAACACATACACATAGTTCCACCCACGAGTTGATGGACTTCACAGCTGCTGTGATCCCATCACAAGATGGTCTCCATTTCATTTTCTTTTGTTTAGATTCAGCCACAGGACAGTTTCTGCTAGTACGGAAGGTTTAAAGAGCTGTCTGTGGCTGAGACACATCTGACATTTTTCACCATTAAAACTTAAACTTTACAAGCTTTTGTAGAACATCCATCAGGCACCAAAAGCAGCTGAATCTGAACATTTTCTTCTACATTTTCCCTGTCATATCCTTATTTTCTGTAGTATTTTGTAGTATTATGCGCTGCTCTGCCAGTGTTAGCCAGCTGGCTTACACTGGCACATTTACAGAAATGTTGATTATGAATTTTTTTCTGTATAAATATAATTAATGAATATGAAATTAAGCATAAACATGCAGGCTTTTATAAGAAACAAAATAGCAACATCTTGTCAAAAAAACGGTCTGTGTATGCACCATAAAAGTTTGATATAGAGGCCTGGTAATCAAGGAAAGTAAACCAGTTATTTTATGTATCAAAACACTAAATCATAATATGTCAGCCAGTTTCACACTGTCAGGCAGCATGATGTAGCTTTTGATCAAAAGCAGAGATGGTTTAAATGTTACCCAATTCTCCTTGACAGATGTCAGTCCTGTTGGCTCCATCGACAATGAACTCGGGGTTTTCACAAATTTCCTGTCATAGAGAAGAGAGAGTGTCAAGGTTTTATTTCTGAGCATGTTGCAAAATATCAGTGCCAGAGTTCACACCATTTTTCTTATTGTGAAATACCATGTAGGATGAAATGAAATAAGCATTGTTACACATTTCAAATGTATTGATTCAATCTGTAATTTCCCATAACAGGGAAAAATACACGTGTCAACACAGAATGCAAAAATGTACTCTAGTGTTGCTCCTTGATAAAAAAAAAAAGAAAGAAGGAAATTAGTAACTAATTAGCTGTCATTTACCTGAAAAATCACACATATTAATCAGACTGATTAATGATGCCTTTATTAGAGCTGGGTATCAGACCTCAATACTTTTTTACATCAACTAAAATTTGGACCAATTATCATATATACTGTACATTATAAATTAAGTTACTGTTACCATTAATTCAGTCACTGCTTTTGTTCTTTTTTTTCTTTGTTTTGTTCTAAGAATAATTTTTTTGTTGTCATTTTTTCCTTTCCTTTATTTGCTTGCCTGTCTGTCTGAGAGACATGAGGAAACTCAGTGCATTCTGGTATGATTGTATGTTTAAATATTGGTGCTGGTTGTTTATGGTACACTCATTAGAATTTTTTTTAAAAAGTTGAAAAAAAATGTTGGTTTTGAATTCATAGTCTTGTTTCTCTGTAATATATTTTATAGATCTGAGTTTTATTTAGGCAAAGTTCTTGAATGGCTGTTTAGACAACATTTGACATTTGTTAAATGAGATATGCATAAAAACATATTTATATTTATATATATATATATTTCTCACAGTAGGCTGTAAGTAGGGTATTGGTCAACATTTGAACCCCACAACAATTTAAAATCTGTATTTACAAATCTACAGCTGACATGATTGACAATATGAGGATTTGACCCTGAAACTGGAAGCGAGTGAGAGAAATTTCTCTGACTGAGTCGGATCTACTGGGACCATGAAACCCCCTCTGCATTCGCTGCATATTTATGCGGAAGCAGCTGCTGGAGGTCCCCTGGTCACGACCCTTTAGCCGTCTGAACAAGTGATAACGTTGTGCTGAATACAGAGAAGCCCTCACCTCATAACTACAGATCTCTGTCATGGTGGAGTGATTGACTGTGTCTGTGGTACTTCTGGAAAGGAACAACTTATCATCCATCTATAATATATATTCACACATTTATCAAATGAATTTAATGATTTATTCTTCACAATGTTTGACTTCAGGAAGCTGTTAATGAGTATGATTATGCTCATACCGGAGAACATATTGTTTTGGAGCATATATTACTAGTTGCTGTGACTGTCCCTTTTTACACCTGGGGTTATGCAATCGTTTGTATTATTTGAGGTGGAGTTGTATGAGATTTTGAGGCTATTAACTACATCAAACAGCAACCAGCACGCCTCCAGTTTAGAGACACAAAGAGGAGCACCAGCATGGAAGCTAATCAATGAAAACCAAAACAAAAAGTATTTTAGCCACTTAAAAAAGGTCCACTTAAAAAGATTAATATCTCTGTAAGTGCCCGTTTTATTAAGAATATTTTCATTGCTTTCCCTTGCCATCAGACAGCCTTTTTCTGACATGAAACCACCATTATAAAAGCCAAATATCACTCTTTCCAAATCAACCAAACTCCATAGGCGAAATCAGTAATTTTACCTTACAGACCACAAGTTGCTGGTCTACCCCTGCCTTGATCTGTCAGTTTGTTTGTGTGATTGCATGACCTCTGTGTTTTAAAAGGATTGTTTGGATTCACCGATAGTCACACACAAATGACACAACAACACAAACAAACTAACAGATCGAAGCAGCGGTAGACCAGGAACTCCGGTGTTCTACAAGGTAAAATTACTGATTTTGCCTATGGAGTTTGGTTTGTTTGGAGAGAGCGATATTTAGCTTATATAACAGTGATTTTCCTGTGGGAAAAGGTTGTTTGTAGGCAAAAGTAAAAAGGTGAAAATATCCCAAATAAGCATACACTTAAACTGATACAGATTTTTTTATGAAGACCTTTAGACTATTGTATATATTTTTGCCCTTTTTCTGGAAAATATTGGATAATTTCACCTCAGTAGGCCTCTACAAGTCATTCCACAAAAAGCAATTAGAGAAGAAAAAAAACGTGAAGATGGGTTGAAAATCAAAATGTTCAATTTTCATGGGTTAAAAAGAGGATAACGTAAGGGTAAATATATCAGAAATCAAGTTGGCCATAAATAAGGCTGTTAAAGTGCAGCCTCATGTTCTAAATTTAGATCTTGCTCTACCACTGAACCCTGGATCGGATTCACGTATCACTAATCTGAGCTAAATGGCAAAACCAGAATTTGTCATCATCCATTAAGCAACAATCAAGTTTCAGATTCACGTTACACTGGACTTTTTTAACCACAAAGTAGAAATTTGAAAATTGAATCATTTCTATGTTCAGTTAGTCATTTGTGTTTACTAGTAAGAAGAAAACATTGTTGGGACCTGATTTATGCTGGGAGAATATAATAAATCAGTGGGTTTTTAAAAAATAAATAAATACATTTTTATTAATAATCTTCACACTAATCACATCAAACTGTGAGGAATTTACTGTCATGCTCATACTGTTCATGTTAAGTGACTAAATACTCAGTACTGCACTTGAGTATAAACTAAGGTTTTGGTACCAAGAAACTCTCTTGATTGTTCAACATCTTAGGAAATAAGCTTATTCGTTTTCCTACAAAGAATTAAATGAGAGAAATTGATACCACTCTCGTGTCTGTGAGGTGAATATAAAGCTACAGCCAGTTAGCTTAGCTTAGCATAACAGCTGTAAACAGGAGCAAACTGCTAGCCTGGCTCTGTCCAAAAGAAACAAAATCTGCCGAGCAACACCTCCAAAGCTCACCAGTTGACACGTTGCATCTTGTTTGTTTAATCCGTAAAATAGCTGTTCCTCTTTGTTTCCTGTCTTTGTGCTAAGCTAAGCTAACCAGCTGCTGGCGTCAGCTTAATATTTACTGCGATAGAGGTATCGATCTTCTCATTAAACTCTCAGAAAGTGAATAAGCATCAGACTATTCCTTTAATACATCTGCTCCACTTGATCTGACATCTGTAGTTACTTTTTGTTTTTGAAAATACGATGAATTATTACAGATTTAACTACCAACAGTATATAAAGTATACCAGGTTAAATAGCTCCATCTTGGCTAAAAAAGATACCTACAGTAATGCTAAGTATGATTTACTAACTGCAATAATCTGATCATATGCATAGTTTGATCCATATGGCTGCTCTTTTTTTGCTTTCACACAATGGATGCCACACACACTGGAGACTGTCTGTTGTAAATGTAAAGAACATCTTTGCATTTCTCTACAGATGTTATCAACACCTCTAACTCATCAGTATTTAAGTTAAGTGCCCACTGTTGTTTTTCCTCCATTTTTGTATGTTTTAATGTCACCAGTAGACAACCATTACAAAGTTGTTTAGCTCTGTGAGGTGAGAAAAGTAGTTTTGGTTGCTAGATAACATCATAGTTATATATCATAGTTGATATGGCTGTTGGGTTGAGTATTTAGGATCTCCCAACCTAAAATAAGATGAAGTAAATAGGATTCCTGGAGTCAGCTGGGACTAACTTCTGTAATACCAAACTCAGAGAAAGAGACTCCTTAGACTTAAGTAAGTGTAGGTAAGTGTCTGTAATACAGCCCCTGTACTTTTATTTTAGTAAGATTTTGAATGTAGGACTTTTATTTTTTTCACATTGTACTATTACTACATCAGTGTTGGGTCTTGTGTAAGTGTTTGTGTCATTTGTCGTGTCTGCATTTCTGTAATGAGTGTTTGTATCTGTGTCAGTGTGTTGGCAGGTACTTTGAGTAAAGGACATGTGTCTCTTCGTGTCGTTTAATGTCTTCTGCCAAAAGTCCTACTATCAGAGTACAAGTTAGAACCATTTGGTGCCAAACGCAGAGTGCTGGAGGACTATCAGGCCCTCTTGCAAATGCATATGTGAAAACTATGAAACTCTGAGGCCAACACTGAGTTGCCACTATGTTTCCCTGCAGAGACTCAGAGTGTCCTCCTGTGTGAGGGTCAGCTGTTTGTGATTGTAGAAGGTGACAACCCAGAGCAATGCATCCCCAAACATGCAGCCATATCAGCTTGACACCCCACCCATGTGTTGTGGAAGAAGTGATGAGACACATGGGGATTTTAGAGAAGAGCCACTTTCGTTTCAAGAGGAACTCGGCCTCAAAGGTAAGATGACGAAAGACTGGAACTCACCGAGGGACGTTTCCACTCAATCTTCATCAAGGGTGTGCGACTGTAGAAGAGTGAGGAGTTATCTGCGGGGAACAGAGGGTCTTCAAACACCACATTCTTCTTCACGTATTTGTCTCGCAGCTCCAAAAAAGTCTTAAGTCGCTTGGCATCCTTGACAGCCTCATTTCTGCTTAGAATCGCAGAGTAGATCGAATTAGTCCCAGCTGGAGGGTAATCAGCTTTGTCATCAGGCCCAAAGGATGCTTCAGATTCATAAAGTACTTTCACCTTTGTATCCTCAACAAGAGGCACTTGATCGTTATATTCCTTGTCCCCCATCGTATCAGTGAACGCCTCACTGAGCCTTTGGTGTTCTTGTCTCAAAATCAGTGTATAAAATACAAAAAAAAAGAAACACGAGTCCCTCCTTATTTTGCAGAAATAGAGCTTGAACTTGCAAAACAGCCCAAAGAAACTTCCTCTGTCCTCCCTGACTCTGTTAATCACTTTTAGTTCCCTTATTTACTCGAAGTACTGTCACTGCTCATGGGCAGTCACCAACTGACAGCCTCTCACACCAGCGCTCCCACTGCCAACGTTGTGTCCCTGGTGCTGGCTGGACCTAAATATAGGCCTCTTTAAAGGAGGAGGGAGGAGGCTTCTCAAAGAGAGACCCTGACCGGGTCACAATATTCAGGTCACAGTGTGCTGTTCAGTCTCTCCAAAATAAAGATATGTGGGAACACTTTCGGAGAAATGTAAATGATGTAAGTCTGAGTCAAGTCATGGATCCAGGGGCATTTGCACTATCCTTTTTATAATGTGAATGCCTTTGGGATATAAGGCCTATGGTTAGTGCTTATAATTAGCAACAAATCCCTGTTGCATAAAATCACTTAGGCTAAGGTTTCCCCTAAATATTCATCTAAGGATCCCTTTGGAATAACAATTAAAGAATGGATTTTCTTAGGGAAAGGGAAGACATTAAGTGTCAGTTTTGGCTTTCGAAGGGAAAGGTAGTCCACCTCTGATTTAGATATTCCAAACAGTCCACATTCCCTCACAAACAGCAGTGTGCACAAGTTAAACCTCTCTGAAGTCCAGAACAGGGTAGATATGACTACTGTAAACTAAAACAGTGCAAGTCACTTTGAATTAAGACAGTTTAAAAAGGTGCTTTAGTTTGGGACTAGTTATGGGCCTTTTCATTTATTCATATTATCTGATAAATAATGTTATTATCGATGCTTGTTTATTAACTGGCCCTGTGTAAATTAATCCTTTTATTGATGAAAGGAAAATCATTTGGTATTATCTGGTACATGCAAAATATTTATAATTTTTGCAATCATGATTAATTAATTTATTAATGTTAATGATCAATTGAGGAAAGTGCTTTCAAGTTGCAACCCCACATGGAGGTGATAGATTGAAAAATAGATTGACAACTTGTAAAATGACTTTTTTTTTTTTAAAAAAAATCAGTGTTTCTCTGATTATCTGCTCACAAAAACCTCTTGCTTTGGTGTTCAGGCTGAAACTCAGGTGCTGTAGGTGCACTAAAGATTTTAAATGATGTCCAGGCTGATCAGACCAAACGCCAGATAACAGTGAAAAATCAAAAAAAAAATTAAAACACTAACATCAATTAAATCTTTCAGTTATATTTTTTTACCCAGTCTGTTGGTCTGTTGTCTTGAATCCACCTTGTTTTTAATTCCTGTTGCTCTTTTTTGTCGTACATATATTAAATTTAAATACAATCTGTCCACACAGTAACTAAAATATGGTAAAATAATCTAAATACTTCTGGATGTGTGAAACAATATCATACTTGTATTACATATTTGTGAAGGAACATTAGTTCAATTCATTAATATTTAATCAGTACAGTATTGATTGCCTCACATTATTATTATTATTATTATTACTACTATTATTATTATTATTTCTGTATGACAGACCGTTGCTATGGACACAGTTTTTACCGTAGACTCTTCAGGACCAATAAAATCATTATTAAATTACTAAAATCATTTTTAAATTAATATTTTGTGTCAAATTATTTATTTTATTTTTTTTCTGGCATTTTTTGCCTTTAGAGAGTAGACAGGAAACTTTGTAGAGAGAGGTCTATGTTGTTAAATAATAAATATTATAATATTTTGTGTCAAATAAATGTGTGACAAATATTCATTTTTTGGAGGTTAAGTAACCATGTAAAAAGCAGGACGAATCAAGACCTGCATCATCCTGACGGGATTATTTTCACAATAATGACCTGCTCACTGAACATTATCCCTCATCTATAATACTCAAAACCGTCAGACAACAACATGAAGAAAACTAAAAGTTCTACAGAAACAACTCGACAGACAGTGTTGCTTTTTTCATGAATGCAGTAATTTATTTACAATTATTTACAAACACCAGGCAGATGTAGAAGACAGGTCCTTACAGAGCGAAACTCCAGGCAGATGCAGAGGACAGGTCCTTTCAGAGCGAAACTCCAGGCAGATGTAGAAGACAGGTCCTTACAGAGCGAAACTCCAGGCAGATGCAGAAGACAGGTCCTTACAGAGCGAAACTCCAGGCAGATGCAGAAGACAGGTCCTTACATACAGAGCGAAACTCCAGGCAGATGCAGAAGACAGGTCCTTACAGAGCTTAACTCCAGGCAGATGCAGAAGACAGGTCCTTACAGAGCGAAACTCCAGGCAGATGCAGAAGACAGGTCGTGACAGAGCAAAGCACCAGGCAGATGTAGAAGACAGGTCCTGACAGAGTGAGACCAGCAGAAGTGAGACTTCCAGACAACCAGTTGTTTTGGTGGAAAGTTTACTACTCCAAATTACCCCAAAAAATATTTAATTACTGTAATTTGAGTATACCAGTTACGGGTTAGGGGTTAGGCAGGCACGTCCAAACTATTCCACAAAGGGCCGAGTGGCTGCAGGATTTTGCTCCAAACAACCAACAGCACACCTTCATGGAATAGTTTGAACATGCCTGGTTTAGGGTAACTGTAGGTGTAGGGTAATTTACACTACCCCCCAAAATACTCAAATTACAGTAATTAGAGTACAATCAGTGTTAGGCAGGCATGTCCAAACTATTCCACAAAGGGCCGAGTGGCTGCAGGATTTTGCTCCAAACAACCAACAGCACACCTCCATGGAATAGTTTGTACATGCCTGCGTGAGGGTAACTGAAGGTTTGGGGTAATTTGGAGTAGTGTTTGCCTAATTTTGGTTGTCTTGGTCTCTATCTTTCAGTCTCACTCCTGGACCTGCCCCTGCCTCCTGTCCTTATATTGTCTGCGGTGCTTTGGAGTAAGTGCCTTCTTAAAACGACGCCACAAAGACACTTTCGGTGCTTTTTCCTGCACCTTCTCCAGGACCTCTAGGATGGGTTGGGTCTCCAGAGTGTCTTTTGTGACGTCGTTGTCAGGTGGTGCATCCTCCACTGCTGTCTCGGTGGTCTCCTCTGGATCGGTGGATGGTTGCTGGATTTCTGGTGTCTCCGGAGCATCATCCAGCATTTTAGGAGCCTCCACCATTGTACCTGTGATGCTCTCTGTGGTCTCCTGCATCACACCTGGTGTCTCCTGTACCATATCAGGAGCCTTGGACTCTGGTATCAGCGTGCTCACGTATTGCCTGAGCACCTCCAGAGTCCTCTGCAGCTCCTGATTGGCCATGTCATATGCCCTGAGCTGGAAGGTCATCTCGAGGTGGGAGGTGGTGTTCTCCTCCAGCTGCCTCTTCATGTCCTCCAACTCTTTGGTGCGTTCCTCTTTTAGTGACCTTTCCACCATCAGGTCCTGCTCCAGGGCTGTATTTTCAGCCTGGAGCTTCTTTGTGAGCTCCAGGCCTGTGGTGATCTGGTCACTAAATTGCTGCAGGAGTTCCTCGAACGTTTCCACCTTCCGCTCAAGCTGTCTTGTCTTGATGGTCTCCTCCTGCAGCTTCCCTCCTGTCTCCTGCAACTTCTGCTCGGTCTCCTGCAGCTTTTGCTCAGTCTCCTGCAGCTTCTGCTCCGTCTCCTGCAGCTTCTGCTCCGTCTTCTTCAGCTGGGCCTTGTCACACGCTCTGGCCCCTTCTGCAGCCATCCGTCTGGCTTTTTCATGCTGGAGCAGACACTTTACTTCCAGCAGGACCTTTCTATCCTTGTTCTCGTCTCTGGTGTTCTCTAGCCATCCTTCTTGTGCAGGCGCTGTTGGCTTCCAGGTGATCGGCATGTTTTTTTTTCTTAGAGGTACTGTGTGTCTCCAGTGTTGTGTCTCTCGCGGTGTTTGATGGTGAAGTGATGGTGAAGAGTCAAGATATTGGCTTTATATACCAAGAACTGATTATGTCACCTCTTTTATGATGTCAACGTCTTTTATGATGTCACATTCCAGAATTCTTTTTCTGGAATGAGTTTTTTTTTTTTTGTGCCTACATTCTATGAGGAATGGAATTTTGAAAATAAATAAGTAAATAAATAAAATGGCGGTGATAAAAATGAATGTGAACTGAAAATCCTGATTTTATTAAAGCAGTTATAAAGTGATGAAAACAGATCCATGTTTCATTATTTACATCACACAACTGTCATTTATCTTTTAAGAAGAGTGGCGTCAAGGCTGGAAGCAACAAACATTTACTGGATTTGAATTAGATCGATCAGATAAAATTTAATCAGTTCAAATGAATCAATTTTAATTGACTATCTAAGAAAGATCTGAAATACAGTCAGATTATTTTTATGAGCACACATATTATCTGTGTTTATAACGTGTTTAATGTGTCGGCCTCTAAGTCTTTATATGTTTCAGACTGTCAGAGAATTTCCAATATTTTCTTGTGCAAATACCTTTTTTTTTTTTTTAAAGTTATTTTTTTGGGCTTTTTTGCCTTTTTTTTTTAGTACT
>JAJHUR010078700.1:0-11855 GCA_027495735.1 Lutjanus campechanus
TATTACCTCTGGCAGAGCATTTCTGTGGTTTAAAATGTAACTGGAGGTGGAGTTTCTTCCTCCTATTTCTCTAGAGTTAAAGGGATAGTTTGGGGTTTTTGAAGTGGCGTAGCACGAGATGCTTATCCGTAGTCAGTTTGTTACCTACAGTAGATGGTTGAGCAGCAGAAGTACCGGAGTAGGAAGCTAAGCAATGTACTGCTGCGGACAGAGTCAGCAGCAAAATGCATTTTGGCCTCCTAAAAAAAAAAACATTATCAGTATGTACGCTATGTTTAGAATATTTTCACTTTGCTGTCAGACAGGCTTTTCCGACACAAAACTACCGGCATATGAGCCAAGTCAAACCAACCAGGCTCCATTAGCAAAAACAGTCATTTTATCTCGCAAAACACAGGAGTTGCTGTTCTCCCGCTGCCTCAGTCTGTAAATTAGATTATGTTACTGCGTGACTTTGGTGTTTGAAAAGGGTAGTTTGGATCAACTGAAATCACGCAGTAACACAAGCAGCCTAACCAATCGAGGCTTTGGAAGACCAGCAACTCCTGTGTTCTGCGAGGTAAAATGACTGTTTTAAATGCTTTATTTGGCTTATATAGCTGTGGTTTTCTGTCAAAAAAAAATTTGACAGCAAGGTAAAGTGGTGAAAATATTCTACATATAGCGTGCAATTAAACTGATATAGATTTTTTTTTAGGTGGCTAAAATACATTTTGTTGTTGACCCTGTCCACAGCACTACATTGCTTAGCTTCCTGCTGCTTCTTCAAACTGGGGATGTACTGATCGCCATCTGCTGTAAGTAATATACTAGCTATGTATAAGAGCTTCATACAAGCCCACTTCAAATAATCCAAACTACGCTTTTAATGCTGACACAGCACAAACACAAACCCAATCCTCTCCAAATAGGCTTGATACAAGTTAACATCCTTTTTTTCCCCCCTCAAACTTGATCATTTACATTTCAGGATGGCTTGGGGTGACAGTTACATTCTACTTGTTCCTTTAAAGCCCCCTTCCATCAAAAAAATAAAAAAATGTTTTACTTTTAGTTACTTTAGTTGTGATGTTAGAGCGTCACTGTTTACAATGATACATTTTGAAGAGACTGCGTTTTCACATTCACTGGCACTCCCGTGCTTAAAAAAACATTCCCCAAACGTGCCCTCTTCAATGCCCCAAGTGGTAAATAAAACATGATAAGGTGCCTTCTGCGGTGGCCCAGCATGTAAGAAAATGTGATAAAGTGCCCTCTCAGGTGCCCTTCCAGTGGAAGAATGTGATGCAGTGCCATGTAGGCTGCCCTACCTGCTCCAAAATGAATGTGCCTCTACAAGACGTGCCTCTCATGTCTTAAATAGTTAACATTTCCTTGTGTGTTTTATTACAGCAGTGTAGTGATTATACTTTGAATCTGCGTCACATAATAAAAGTATTTTAATCTTAACAAGGGTTTGGTCCGCCACTGCTCAGATCCTTCACTTAATTTACTTATTGCTAAAGGTCATAATACCACAGTGTAGAAATATTGTTACAACTACTGCACAAGTCCTGCATTAAAAAAATATAGATTTAAGTCAAAGTATTAGCATCACATTATACCTAAAAGTACCAAAAGTAAAAGTAGCATCAGCATGCAGAATGGCATGTTTCAGAATAATATATATTATATTACTAGATCATAATTACTGATGCATTAATTTGTTTATTGCTTTAATGTTGCAGCTGGTAAAGGTGGGGTCATTGTCTTAATCCATAATAATACATTACAAGTTTCTTGTTGATTACATTTTCTATAATTGATCTGTATCTGAAAAAGTAACAAGTAACTAAAGTTATCAAATAGATGCAGTGTGTAAAAAGTACATCTTTGCCCAGGGATCAACATTAAAGGGACAGTTCACCCTAAAATCCGAAATACATATTTTTCCTCTGGCCTCAACTGCTACAGTATGTATCCATCTAGTTTGTTTGTTTTTTGTGTGTGTATGTGAGTTGCAGAGTTTTGAAGATATTGGCTGTAGAGATGTCTGCCTTCTCTCCAGTATAATGGGATGAAATTGCACTCGGCTTGTGGTGCTTAAAGTACCAAAAAAGAAAAAAGAAAAATTCAAAAGTGGTGTCTCTTTCTAAAAACCATCTAAAAATCCCTTGCAGTTTCATGTAGGAACTACTCACAACTATCTGGATTATCCTGAGTTCCTGGGTCATGATTTTTAGAAAGATAGACTGGTTTTGAAATTTTCAAATGTATTTTTTGGTGCTTTGAGCACCATAACCCGAGTACCATTTAGTCCCATTATATTGGAGAGAAGGAAGACATCTCAACAGCTGATATTTCCAAAACTCTGCAACTCACACCATAAATATCTAGATGGATAAATGGCACCACAGCCTAGGGGACAAATAGGAATTTTTCATTTGATGAACTGTCCTTTTAATCATGACCTGTGGCCTCAAAATGATCCAAGTAGGTGGTCCCCCTCCATCGCTAACTCAAACTGCTAATGTGATCTTTACAGAACAAAAGGAAACATAACAGAAAGAAAGGAGACTTTGAAAAATAAAATGGCAATGAAAATTTAGGAGTGAATGCAGGGGCAGATTTTTTTTTCTTTTTTTTGCTTCCACTCGCACCGAAATAACATTTCTTTTGCTTCAGCGCACTCTAAAATGTTTTGCTTCTCATCTGAAATGTCTTAAGAACTTGAAGCAGACCAGAAGCACTGGAGAACACACATAATATTAACAGAGAAATTCACAGTCTTAAATGATTCAAACAAATGTCTTAACTGACTCAAGATTCAGTCAGCATCTGATTGAAGTCAGTTTGTATGATCCAGAAGACGTGCCTCACATCTGTGTGCTATAACATCTGCTCCTGGCTGCGTCTCTGCTCTCCTTTACTGCTCGGTTCTCCACTCCTGTCTTCTTAGCACATTTTCACCTCTCGCCCCTCTTTCTCTTTACCTGCTTTCACCACTTCTTCACTCCTCTCCTCCCGGCTCCTCATCATACATTTTTCTTCTCTCTCCTTATCTTAACTTCTGCTTTTCACTCCTTTCTCACTCCCCTCATTATCTCTCCCCTGTTGTCCTGCATTGTTGTGACATGTTTTCTCCTGTCCTCTCTTCTTCACTCTGTCGCTCAGTTCCCCTCTAGGCTTGTTTTCACACTTATCTAATTTTCTTTAATAGATGTATAAACAGGGTTCATGCAAAGTCTGGAAAGCTTGAAGATACTCCTTGAAAATATGCAGAATTTTCAACATAATCTGGTGCTTCATGTTCACAGTGACTCCTGTAAACCCAAAAAACTTTAAATATATTTGGTTGAAATGATTGAAATGTTTGACTCCTAGTGTTGAAATGAGCAAGCATTAAACAAGCATGATCAAAATACACAATCAAAGTTAACATGAACAACTGTTAAAATAAAGGAAGTGACAATATACATTGATTGCTGTGAGTTTAAAGGAATTTACAATTTTATTTATTGTAAAAAAAAAAAATTAGATTTGATGATCAAGGTTTCAAGAGTCTGGAAATTTTTGGTTTAGGTACCTTGAAAGTGCAAATGTACTTAGTTACTTAGTCACCACTGCTGAGAATCGACTTTTCATTGAAGCAGGAGACATCTTTTGTTCAGCAGGCAGAATGATTTATTTTTTGTGAAGTTTTTTCTCAACAGTAATGCAGTTCACATGTAGTTTCATCATTTCAGCAGAGTTGATATTATTTGACTCTGCAGTTTTCTTCACTGTATACATTCTGCTAAGTCATCGTGGCATACAGCCTGCAGAAATGCCCGTTTTGAAGACACATGCAGCAGTTAAAGGTCAGCTAGCATATTTGAATCCCATTGGATATGGCAGGAATTTTCCTTTCATAGGTCCTTCAAAGGCTCCTCTGCAGGAACCTACGAGTGATTGGACTGATTTTTTCGTGGGTGGCAAAAACCATAAGGGAAATGAGGAAATGTCAAAGATGCTAATATGCATACCCTGCACAAAAAATAAAACCATCAGAAAATTCTGGTTCAGTGTCTGATTGTTAAAAAGCTGCCTAATCAGAGCATGGTTTGTTCTTGCAGGGGACAGTGTGCTCTGTTTCAGTGGATCTGTGTCGTAATCTCACAGTAAATATCACACACTATTTTAGAGCCCGAATATATGAATGTTGACATTAGCACATTAATCTTGTGGAGTGCCTTATCAGGAAGTCTAGTGAGCAAAGTGAACTTTTACATTTGTTTCTTTATTCTGTTTGCTGTATTTAAGCAATGTTCCTTCATTAATCTGCCCTGTCCTCCACCTCCGGGTGGGCCTCCGAACTGCATGTCCAACTCCAAACCCTCTTTTTTTTAACCACGTCATCATTTTGCTGAAGCGGCGTGACTTAACCGCTTTTACCCCCCTGACTCTTTCGTCCTCACCTCACAGACGTCTTCCCTCCTCCAGAGTTGGTGGAGGAACGTGGACTAGCGAGACCTGTGGTGGCTGGCATTGTGGCCACCATCTGTTTCCTGGCAGCAGCAGTCCTGTTCAGCACGATGGCCGCCTGCTTCGTCAACAAGCAGCGCCGGCGGAAGCTCAAGAGGAAAAGAGGTGAGGAGAAAGTCCTGGTCACTGAACACTTTCTATAAAGGTCATGTCTATAATGCACTATAAGCACGTTAAAAGTAAGTGGTTTATAAGTGGTGGACATAGTTTATTAGAAGTTCAGCCTTTATCGTGCTTTATATCTCAATGCAAAGTTTCTGAAATTGAATTATATCTTATAAACATGACTTATACACAACAATATGACTTTGTGAGCTTTAAGTAAAGTGACTGCAGGTGGCAAAAGTAAACATTTTTTTACTCAAGTAGAAGAACAGATATTTGTGCAAAAAAAGACTCTAATAAAAGTAAAAGTACTAATTCAACTTTGTCTTCAAGTAAAAGTGAGAAAGTACAGTACAGGCTCTGAAATGTACTTGAAGTATAAAAGTAAAAAATCATCTTTTACATCTTGTTTTGTCTATTTCGTCTTGATATGTCTTTGACATCTTTTTTCGCCTTATATCTTGAACATAGTTTTTTGTCTTGCTATGTCATTTTGCATCGTTGTGTCTTTTTCACATGTGATATGGACTGATGGATACACCAAGGAATCATCTTTCCTATAACTTTTTCTGTTTCAGAAAAACTGTTTAAAAAAAATAAAAAAAATCCAAACTTCCCCACAAATACATTGAAACTAAAGTAACAGGTCTGTTTTGAAAATATAAGGTGTAGGAAGTACAAAAATTTGCATTAAAATGTAGGGAGTAAAAGTAAAAAGTAGAGATAAATGAAGACTAGTTACTTCTCACTTCTGAAAGTGACACCACTGTATAAGATTATTAGCAATATATGTTATAATGTGTTAGAACTCTGTGTCTTTACAACTGCCTAAAGTTATGGTACTTATAATGGGCCATGTGGCCCAGGAGTTCTTTTTTCAAATGCCGTTGTCACTTTGGTGCATAGTTATAAAGCATTATGAATGCTGAACTTATAATACATTATATCCACCACTTATAATACTCAATAAACCTTGTTCTAAGTGGTCGTGCATGATTATAAACATTTATAAAGACTGTTATAAAGCCTTATAAATGCATCGGTCTAGATCAATATATCGAATGTTCAGTGACTCAGTATTACTGATGCAAAGTGGCGGTATCAATCTGTATTGTCATCTTTAAGATACACCTTTATTTTGAAATTCTGATGGCATGTCTGTCACAAATGTCTGAAAGAGTTCAGTCATGCAAGTGTTGGATCATAATTTATTTTCTTTTTGTGAGTTGACATAAATACAACTTAACCTGTTAAATGGACATATGATATCATCTGATGGCAGATTTCATGATATCAGCAAATATCGCATCGTTATCCAAAGAATCGATATATTGTATCGTGATTAATGTATCATGATTTTGATTTACGCCCCTAATAAATGCATTATTATGTCTTATAATGCGCTTATAGTGCATTATAGACATAAACAACTTTCATAAAAAGTGTTATCGAGCCAATTTTTAGGGAACTTGTAAAAATCTGGTGAGAGAATTTAGGCTTTTTGCAGTGTTTTAACATTACTGGGTGTTTTTTATCACATTAGCTTTGACCTAACTATGATACATTTACCGCACGTTACCTAACTTGCACTTAACTGATTGATCTACTTCAACTGCACCCTCATGCTGCTTTATTCTGACTCGCCTCCTCTCAACTTTAACTGCACGTTCAAACAGGAAACATCCGTTTAATTGCTAAAAGCGGCTTAATGACCCTTCGGAACGCAGCCGTGGCTGTGGTCAGTCATTATGTTTTATGCTTTTTGGTCAAGTGTCTTTCACATTTTACTGCTACAGTATCCCGTCCCTCCAGGCTCGGCAGCAGCAGCACTAATGTCGTCTTTGGGGAATCAAGTTTTTATAAACCTTCTATGTAAATCGCTTGGATCAGTGTTGTTTTATCATGAATACTAAAGAGACATTTCCCCGTTGTAAATATGAGGTGCAGCTATTTTCATGCCTACTTGAGAGTGAAATTTATGGCTGAATTTGAGTCAATCATTTGCCTCCTCCTGTTGACCTTGCATGCACTTACACTACCTCTAATTTCAGAGTTTGCTCTCTGCCTGAATATCAGGAAAGAAGATGTATCAACCAGTGTATTTTGTACCTTTCTTCGGCTCCTTTATTTGAATAGTTCTGAAATGAGAGACATGTGACTCTGTAGTAATTCTCTTAGAAACATAAAAAGTATACCTATGTAAATACTTTGAACTGATCTTAAAGTGTAACTTCACTCCCGGCCTGAGCATAATTCCACCCAATTCATAATTCTGAAAAATGCTTTTTTTAAAAAGTCCCAGTTTAAATATTTTTCCATAAATCTGCCGTATTTGTAACTTTTCTCAATAAAAAAGGTTGGCATATCATTGTGTTCAGTTACTGCTAATGCAGTCCGAACATTTCCTACAGCTGCTAACCTGACACCCCAGATGGTTTGTTACACAGAACCTTAGAAACTGTTTGGAAAAGGGCAGGCACTTTCAGAGAACACTTGACAGGTGATTGGATGAACCATCTGTCTATCGTGTCTAACATGAGCTAACTTAAACAAGTTGCTCTTCTTTCAATGAAGAAATACTCTCCAGTTCTGATATTACTGATGCTATCACAGTATCTACGCTAACCTCTTCAGGAGCCTCCACTGGTTGTTCGAGACGAGTTGCTTTCATGGACGCTTCTCGCTATCGTCACACTTAAAACCACGCCCATAGCTGCCAGTAGTCCCTCCTAGGATGCTGATCGGCTGCACCACTTTTGATACGGACTCAAATGGATAACTTGAAACCTGGCAGGATGGATTCTCATGGGAAACGGTTACAGCTTCAGATAAAAAGCATTTAACTGATGAATGAAGAGTTGACTTTTATTTTGAAGTAGTCAGAGGAAATATCATGTCTTTGTCAGTGAGTTTAGCTTTACTGTGATTTTTCTTCAAAAGTGCGCTACAAAACAAGACAATGGTCGTTTTCGGCGCATTATGGCATTGGATCGGATTGAAATATTGCAGGGAGTAATGGAACAGGAAGGAGCAGCCATGTGAGCTGTGTCTAGAATTCAAATTTTATTCAGACTTTACACTAAAATATAAAGATTTGGACCTGAATCAATCAATAGTACTACTTAATACTCCTGTACATTGTTTTTCAGGTGGGAAAAAGTGGTTTGGGCATTTAGTTGCTCTTTAAATTGTGGTAATGGTCTTTTCTGTCTTCTTTCAGACCCGCCCCTCTCCATAACGCACTGCAGAAAAAGCATGGAAACTCCGTAAGTAACACTGCTACACTGCACAGTTCTCTGCAGCCATTTAGTCAAACAGCAAACCAGTTAGGATTCATTTTGCTCTCTGGTGAGCAATCAGACGATCAAAAACAAAAAGTATGATTAAAAAAAAATAGCAAAATGTACAAAAAAACCTAACAGATCATATATACATATATTACAGCAGAGTAGTAAGAGAAACAAACAGAGGAGAACGATTATTATGATTTTGCATTGTTGAAATGTTTTTTCAAGTCTTTTCTCGACATTTTGACTTTATTCTCAAAACGCAAAGTTAAAAAAAATCTTCCTCCTCTCAGTTTTCTTCTTATTCATGGCCTTAATACTCTTACATATCTCGTACATATGCAGGTCTACGAAAAACTACTGCAGATGTTACAGGGGCCCAACAGAGATCAGCTTATCCTGTTGTTACCTAAATGACGACTTCACTTCATTACTATTGGATACGATTATAAAAAGCAAAAATATATAATCCAAGAAGAGAGAAAGCTGCCTTTTTCATTTGAAATCTGTGTTTTCAGAGTGAGCAGACAACGCTTGCTCTAAACTGAATATCGGCAGGTTAGTTAGCACTGCAGCCTGCTGATGTTTATACCAAAGCTGTTTGAGTGGGTACAGGTTTGTCTGTGAAGTAACAAAAGGACTAACAACACATTGCATGCAATACACAGCAACAGCTGGTTCGAACGGTCAAATGAAGGAATTGGTGTGTATCTAAGTGAACCTGCTGGCTGGCAGTCAGGTGCAGTCGCTTGTATGAATTTTGTAATTATCGTGTATTTCTTACTTCTTGCTCTTGGAAAACCATACTCAAAGAGCACACAACTTTCAAGCAGTTTCACCCCATGTTGTTAATTTCCTTCCTTCATTTCCTTATGTATTCTTAATGAAAGATAGACTGTTATATTTGGCATTGTCTGCCTGAACAAGGGGATCACAGATATATGACACCTGCTTACAGGACAATGAACCACTCCTGTTGAAAAAAACAGGAAATTAAATGAAGCTCTGTTGCTGCACTGATAACTAAATATTCCTTGAAAAAATATACTTCAAATGTGAAACACTTTCAAAACGTGCAAAGCTTTGTGCATGAGTGTACGTACCTTAGCAGCTTCAAGCTTTAGTTTGGCTGGGTTGAGTTTCTGCAGCTTGAAACAGCCATAATTCACATGAAATATAGATGGAATTTCTCCCATTTCATATACAAAAAGGTCATAAAATTTGACAGTCTTTTGCAGAGGACATATTTATTAGATCTAAGCCTTTGTGAATCCAGCAGTACATATACAGTATACTGTATGTGTTAGATGTTACTCAGGATCAGAATCAGGTTTATTGCCAAGTAGGTTTTCACTTACAAGGAATTTGCTTTGGTATTTGGTGCAAGTATGAGTAAATATAAATAAAGATGGAAGCAAGTACTATAAATCAAAAATCTTAAATGGGATTGATATTGACAATAACATGAAAAAATACAACGTACAATGACTGTTTAAATGAAATAATGCAAGAATGTGCAAAATATTTGTGCACAAAAAATATGTGCAAAAGTTCACTCAATGATGTGTAAAGATATTTTGTATAATATATGCCAGGCCTTATTGATGAGGCCAGCTGCACATGGGAAGAAACTGTTCTTATGGCGTAAGGCCTCCTGCCAGATAGAGAGACTCCTAGAGTCTGTGTCCAGGAGGGATCGCCCACAATCTCCCCTGCACACTTCAGGGTTAATGTCGAATTGCTGCCGATCACCTTCTCAGCAGAGTGGACGATACGCTGCGCTTACTGGACAATGCTGTGAGCTTAATGACTGCTATACTGCAGACGACAAAAGTTCCATCTCATTATTTCATGTATTTTCATTCCCCTGTCCTTGTGTGACCCTGAAATCAATCCAGTCTGCCATCATAAAGGACGTCTCAGGTCTCTTAATAGGCCTTTTCCACAGTAGACATTTTGACATGTCATAGCAGGAAAAGCACAGGTGGAACTAATAATAATGGCGGCTCTCATAAGCCTTGATAGTATGCATAGAGAGTCCTGGCACCGGCGCACCTCAATGGAAAATATCCATCATTATGTAACACCTGTATTTGACAAGTCAAAATGTCTGCCATGTCTGCTCAGAAGAGAAAGGCTTGAGTGAGAAATAATAGGTCTTTACAGAGGGACACATTCCTCTGCTGGGTGTCTTAAAATTACTGAATACTGGATGTTGTTTTAAAATGTCATCATCACAAAGCGGGCAGTTTTGTCAACTGCTCCCAAGGACGAATAACAACATACTTGTAAATTGTATTTATTTTCAGAATCATCAAGTAAGCAAATTTATTGGATATGAGTCAAAAAATAAGTCTGCAGTCATCCTGTGTTTTGGAGTTCTCCACAAATCCCATGGAAAGACCAAAACTACTAATAAGTGTATCCTACTAACAGTACTGTCTGCATTTAAAGCCTGATAGTCGGAGTCAGTTTATGATAGTACACTGTTCTTTGCCCCAAATATTCACTAGCTCACCTGATCCTGGGCTGAAAATAGCCCCCAACAAATGCACAAATTACAACTCTTTTTAGCGACATTTGTTAAAAACTAGTTCCTAGCTGTTTCAGGAAATTACTTACCCCTTTTAATAAAGAAAGAATGCAGAATTGAGGTCTTTAGTAGAATCCAGTCAACTTGGGTCTGAGTGCCAAAGACTGGGTAGGGGATTGAGGGCATTCAAAACTGGGGTCCAGGGACCAAAAGGGGTCATTGAGTGGTTTGGAGGGGGGCACCACTGATTTTTTAAAACTTTTATCACATTTTTTATAAGTTGGACATTTTTTACCTTTAAACATAAACAAAAAGAATAGTCAGAAGGGATTCATTTAGGCATCTAGGTTGGGGGTCCTTGGGAACCCCTGGACTAACACATGTTTGGTTTTAGTCATTTTACAGCATTTGTTGACAGTTTCAAAATATATATATCCAACTGTAAATTCTAGGTTGAAATGGCAAGAAAGCCCTAAAAACGCAACCTTTTTGTATGGATTAAAGTCCACATATTTAAAATTTTAAACACATAGTGTGTAAGACTTCACACTAGCATCTAGCGGTGAGATTGTAGATGGCAACTAACTGCATACTGCTCTCCTCACCCTCCCCTTCAAAGTACCTGAACAGTCCGATTACAGGTTTGCTGTGCGTGTGAAGAAACTCGCCTGTATGACGATATGCATAAGCTATTATTACTCAACTCCAAGGTAACAATGCACCTGTCATCAACAAGTGATGTCGCCTCAGATGGCACATGACTGTGAAGGACTTCTCATTTCACGAAATGCATGTTTCCTTTCTCCTTTCCCGTCCCTCTTCTTCTTTCTTGTGCCTCAAGTGGGTAGAAATAAGATGCGAGGGGAATAAACATGAAAAGACCACTGAGATGCACCCAGAGGAATTTGAGTTGCATCAGTTGACTGGTGCTCCGGGACTGAGAAAGTGTGATTTTTGGCCATATACTTTTAGAGTCAATAAATGGAAAAGTGTCTCAAAGTGCAGCAGTCACATCTTTACTTTCCTCTCTCTTGTTTTTATCTCCCTCTTGTTGCATCATCATCTTCAAACCTTTTCTCTGACATTTCTCTCTCTCAGGTTTTCTCTGACTCACTAATTCTTATTTAGATTTCTGTCTTTTCCAACTCGTTTAATAATATCAGTCTATCTTCTCTCAGTTGCATTTTCAATCATACCTTTCATCGACAGGCTTCCTGTTTACCTCCATATTCTCCCCACTTCTTACTGTCTGATCTCCCCACTTCTACAGGAGTCCACTTAGCCTCATTCCCAGCGTTGAGCCCTACTGGGAGGGGCTGGACGCAAGCAGGTACAGGCCCCAACCTTCCAGTCCTCAGTGAGTGTGCCAACTGTTGTCCCCCTGTTCTTGCACACTGTATACACACACACACACCCCCCCCCCCCCC
>JAJHUR010078700.1:11875-48829 GCA_027495735.1 Lutjanus campechanus
TGCACTTTGGTCCAACCCCAGCTCCTCAGATTCCTGACCTGGCTGCATGCTTCTGGCCAAATGTTCCCACAAGGCAACAACAATACTGGTCGTGATCTGCCACTGATGAGTGGTGAAGGATCTTCATCGTAAGAAGATGTTGACTATTAGGGAGTTTTTTGAGGTCAATAATCCATCTTGCCATGTGGGACAATATTCAAAGACACAGGGAAGGATGACAAAATCAGTCTGCTAATTTCTCTCCCTTTTCAGGACCGCAGGTGTAGATAATGGGTCGTACAGTTTTCACTTTCATTTTCATGTCTGGACTAGTTGATGTGGATGAATCACCATTACCAGACAGTCAATGGTCATTATACTGCTTGTAGTTCACTAAAAGCATCTTAGTGCCTGAAAGAATTAAATCTTGAGTAATTAAAGGAGCAGTGTGTAGGAATTAGGGACATCTAGCAGTGAGGTATCGGATTGTAACAAGTTTGCCTCACCCTCCCCTTCCAAGCTTGTAGGAGATACCTCAGTGGCCACGAAACTCGCAAAAAAACACATCTCCATAGCCAGCATTTGGTTTGTCCATTTTGGACTACAACATAGGCTAGGGGTTGGCAACCATTTCTATCAAAAGAGCCACTTTTGGCTGAAAAGGGAAAAAAACGGTCTGGAGCTGCAACTATTAAATCTCTACTTTCCTGAGACTTTTGTTTTTAAATTTGGTTTCTGTAGCTAGCCTAGGGAGACTCAAGTCTAGCCACTGGCAAAATTTAGAGGAAAGGTGGCGAGCCATGAATGAAGGCTAGACTTAGTTGACAAAATATTGTCATTTGTCATTGTCAACTTTTTTTCATTCTTTGTAAGAGTTTTTCTACATTTTCCTTAACTGATTTTTGCTTATTTTCATTTTTTTGTGTTTTTTTCTTTCATTTTAAGTTTAAGTTTCCTTATTCAACAATTGGCTCTGACAGACATAAATGTCAAATGAGGCAATGTTACCACCATTTCTAAACTATCCATTAATTTTCGATTAATGCATTTTTAATTGGTTAAATTCTTAATAGGGATTAATTGATTAATGATAATCATTAATATCCCTTTTCTGTGTATAGCCGACACATTTTCACAATTGGAGAATGTTAGAATCACTTGCCTACAATTATGATAAATGAAAATGCTAAAATACAAACTCTTATTCATTTCTATTACATTTTTTGTTAAAGGCACAAGGAGCCACTGGAGAGGAGCAAAAGAGCAGCAGGTTATCAACCCCTGACATGGGCTGAAACATGACGGTTCAACATGGCCATCTCCGTGAAAGAGGCCGCATTCCGTCTGTAGATAGGCTCATCTAACCTACGTAATACAGCCGTCTGCCTCTGAGATCCTGTTACTCAACTACAGACAGTATAATGACAGTTCAGTGGAGGGTAATGGTGATTCCTTCTTGAAATATCGAGTCCAAAGCAGATGGTGAAATGAGAGCAAGGATTCAAGTTTTATTATGGTAAATTACATTGTGTGATAAATGAGAAACAGTCTTTCTATTTTCAGTGACATATACAGTATGTAGTTGTAGCTCATTTTGCTGAGATTTATGTCTAAAACTTGGAAGCATTTTCCAGAAGAATGAAATCATTCTTGAGATGTGTGTTAACAGTACTTCATTTTGTTAAAGGAATAGTTTGACATTTTGTGAAATGCACTTATTCACTTCCTGGTGGAGAGTTAAACGAGAGGATTGAAGCTACATTGAACAGACATTTAGCTTAACTTAATGACACTAACGAAATCTGCCTACCAGCAACTCTAACATGGTTCAGTTTTTGTATTTTATCAGTATTTCCCAAACTTTTTCTCTGGGGATCCTCTTTTTAAAAATGACACACTATCATGATCCAATTCACAATAGGCCTTATCAATAAATCTTGGAAAGACTTCATTTGTGCATAAACTTTCCCGACCATTTTTACTGCCATTTCCTTATCATCTCATTTTATCTTGACACAGTCTACTTCATAAATGAGGAGAAACAAGTGCATTTTGGCAGAATTAACAGGCCCTTGTTTTTTCCTCTCATCAGTAAAATAATACGCACGTTTTAAAGGTTTTATAAATGCTGTTCTGCAGATATAAATGTTACATTTGCAGGATATCTTTTTTTGGTGACCCAGATATAATCTCCAGTGACCCACCTGTGGGTTCCAACCCAGCCTCTGGGAATCACTTGTGTACATGATATGCTTGCCGTTCAAGTGATTAAGTCATAAGGCAAAGCAATGGCCATACTGATGCCAAAACAGTCTGCATCTACCGTTTAGCAAGCAAGCGGGTAAAGTAAAGCAGGAGATGCAAAGGCATAATAAAAAGATGAGGCCAGTGGGAATTTTCCTCATTCATATTATTTAGTAGAGTCTATACAACTAAAATTACAGTAAATTAATTTACTATCTACTGAAAAATAAACTTCCATGGCCTCCCTCCGCCATTTCTGAAACCATAAAAAAAATCAGGAAATTTCCACTTCAGGGGTCGTGAATACCACAAGAGTGGGACATTCACAGTAAACACAAGCCAATTTGAAGGCAGCATTTATACTTGATGGGATAGTTCACCCATAAATGAAAATTCAGTCATTATCTTCTCACCCTCATGCCAATCGAAGGTCAGATTTGGTTTTTAGTCAACAAAACACTGCAGGAGTTTCACGGGAAAATAGCGCTGCAGAATCTCTCAAACAATTTAAGTGAATGGTGACCAGTTTTCAAATGGGAAAAACAACAAAAATCATAAAATGCCTCCATACTGCTACTGTCTGGTGTAATCCAAGTCTCCTAAAGCCCTGACATGCCATTAACACCCAGTTCAGACTGTGTGCACATGAACGTGGCTCCAAGCTAAGGGTCTACAGTGAAGATTCAGGCTATAAACATGGTGTAAATGACGTCTTTTAAGTCAACTTGGCAATTTGAGGCTTTAGGAGACTTGGATTACACAAGATGAGCAGTGTGGAGGCATTTTATGTTTTTTTGTTTTTAATCAGGTGTTTCTTTGCGTTTGAAAACTGGTCACCATTCACTTCCACTGTTTGGGAGATTCTGCAACGTCGTTTTCCTGTGAAACTTCAGCAGTGTTTTGTGGACTCAAAAACTATGAGTAGATAATTTTGGGTGACCTATGCCTTTAACTATCTGGCTGCTGGCTGCCGCCTCACGTTTACTGTACAGAAGAGTGATACCAATCTTCTCATCTAACTCTCGTCAATAAAACGAACAAGCATATTTCCCAAGATGTCAATCTTTTCCTTTATAATAATCATTGTACTCTGCTTATGCTTTGTGGGTATTTCTGTGGTTTGAGGTGTATGTGACCGTATCCTTGCTCACTTCTTTAAATCAGTTTCACCTCCGGGTGATGTGAAACACTTTCTTTTTGACACCTTCTGATATGATAGACTCGACTGCTCTGTTCTTTTCTCCTCCCGGATGCGGTCACAGTCGCATCTCTTCTTCACTCCACATGTCAATCTACCTTGTTACTTTAAATGGTAGTTCGGTGTTTTAATTGTCAACATCAGTGCCAACTGCTCATGACAACACGTGTAAGTTTATGAATAAACATACTCAGTATTTTGTCAAACTGTATAATGATCAAGTGAATCTGAAGGACCTACATTTTTACAGCATCAGTATTAATCACCGAAACTCCATGCAGTGGCTATTTAAAGGGGTGGTAATTGCTGTGTTGCCATAATTTTCTTTTTCTCATGATGCAGTCAGTTCAAAGAGCATCAGCAGTATTTCTCACAGTAATGTGTTCTAAGCACATGAAGGGAGAATTCTGATTTTATACAGCCTGCATTTATCATTTTTGGCCACTATTCCTTTTGGTTGTAGTAGTTCTTTATAGAGAAACAGGTACACAATAATGTCCTCAGGGACACTTAACATATTCTGTTCAGTTTTTACTAATAGAACTAATCAGAATTTAAAATCAAGTTTTACTCTGTTGTCTAAACTAATATTTGAAGTTGATGATTAGAATTTGAAACTGGTAGGAATAATGGTAAAACTAAAGACATAACAAAATTAGTCTGTGATTGTCACATTGTATGGGCAGTCTTATGTGAACATACACACTTTCAAAGAGACAGTTCATGCCAGAAATTAAAAATACATATAATCCCTATTACCTGTAGTGCTATTTATTCATCTAGATAGTGTTGGTGTGAGTTGCAGAGTTTTGAAGATTTTGGCTGCCGAGATGTCTGCCTTCTCTCCAATATAATGTGATTAAATAGCACTCTGCTTGTGGTGCTCAAAGCACCAAAAAAATACATTTGAAAAACTCAACAACAGTGTTTCTTTCTAGATGTAATGACCCAGTTACTCAAGATAATCCACAGACCTTGCAGTGAGGAATTGCATGCAGTAGAATCTATCAAAACTGCTTTCTTTCTAATTTTTATCATTATTTTCTAATTCCTACATGAAACTGCTCAAGAGGTCTTTGGGTTATTTTGAGTAATTTTGCTGTTTTTTGATTTTTTCAAATGTATTTTTTGGTGTTTTTAGCACCACAAGCCGAGTGCTATTTAGTCTCATTATTTTAGAGAGAAGGCAGAGATCTCTCCAATATAATATATCTCCAAAACTCCACTTCATACCAAACAATCTCTAGACGGATAAACAGTAATACAGGCCAGAGGAAACATGTATTTTTGATTTTGTGGTGAACTGACACTTTAAGACATGTTGTTGTGATGTATGTGTTTCTCTTATATTGTATGTATATTGTCACTGTAGTTCATGACAACAAGCAACCAGATATTGCAGTATTGTGTGTCTCTGTAGCTCAATAAAGCAGATCAAGTATTTTTTCACTCAAATCATATCTGAGAAGGCATCGCACCTTGGAAACAAAGCTGGAATGTCAAGTGTTTTCATTCACTGTAGCCTTATAAGCCCTCTTTATGACATGGTCATTATAAGCACATGCCTTTGGCTCTATGTTTCATTTTCCAGAAAATAAAGTAATTGTGGCTTCAAAATAAATCATTGTTTTCTTTTTCCTCCCTACATTAAAAAGACATGTTACAGTAGGAAGATAGTTTTATATCATGTAGTTTAAAGTGTGTTGAGTACTGGTCATGGTCTCAAATACAATTTATATAACTTTCTGTCATCACCTGAATTTGTCTTTGATACCAGCCAGATTTCTCAACCTCAAAGCTGGTTACAGAAAAATACAGTTGCCCCAACTGGGTCATCTTTAGTTTAGACTGACCTTTGACCTGGTTCTCGAAGATTTTGGCAGTCAGAATGACTCCAGGCTACGATTGGTCACATTTTCACTCTTCTGTTGGTGTCTTGGATCAAAGCCTCTCTTTCCTCACTCGTCAGTTCCACCTGTCTGCCATACCAGAGCGTTACATTGCTGTTGATGGCACATACCTCAACCTTGTTGCTACAGTGTTGCTCAAATCTAGTGCAAAGGCTGTTTCTGTCCTCTTTTGACATTTCGTGGATATTAACTTTCTGGCCCTGAAGTGGTCTAGGAAGTTTTTTCTTTCAAGTTTGACTCCCAATTTTACATCCTTTACGATCCACCTAACCATTTTAACATGTTCACCTGGAGCATCAGGTAATGCCTATGGTACTAAATAGTTTTTCCCATGTAATTAGCGCTGAGTGTAACTTTTCTAACGCAGGAAGGTGAAAGGATTTTAGATATTTAAAGAAATGTGTGTGATACACCAACCCTGTCTCGACCTAACACTTTCAAATTGCATGCCGTGCATATACTGAATTCCAATATTGCCTGCAGGTGATCTGCTGATCCATTGTCCGAGGTGGCAAAAGTACAGGCATTCTTTACTCAAGTAGTACAGATACTTGTTTAAAAAAAAAAAACAGTAAAAGTAGAAGTATGACTGATTTACTATTTACTGATTTATTCTTCTTTACTCAAGTAAAAGTGAAAAGGCACAGGCTCTGAAATGTACTTAATGTGTAAAAAGTGCATGATATGCACTGGTGAATACACCAAGGAATCGTCAACTCCTGCTGGCCTCCTTTCGTTCTATCCGTTTAGGTTTAAATTTGTCAGGATGTTGGGAAGGCAGCTTGCTATGATGCAAAATTAAAAAAAGAAATCCCCCAAAAAGCTTTAAATCTAAAGTAACAAGTCTGTTTTGAAAATATAAGGGGTAGAAAGTACAGATATTTGTGTGAAAATGTAGGGAGTAAAAGTAAAAAATTGTCCAAAAAATGAGTACTCAAGTTAAGTACAGATACCTGCTTGAGTACAGTATTATAGGATTTGTACTTACAGTAGTTACCTAAGTTACCTGTGTCCACAGTCAGGTGATCCTCATCATCATCTTTAATCAAGTGACTTTGTTTGTCATGGCGACAAAATAAACGTGGCTAACATTGTGAAACAGTTACATTTTCATTAGGTTCAGGCAACAAACCTACTTGGTTAGGTTTAGAAAAGGATCGGTTAAAGCAATGTTACATAGCGTAAACCATGTAGTGTAATTCATGTGATGTTGTGTAACTTAAAACTTCAAATAATGTTGAATAATGTTTTAAGTGGGACATGAATCCCATTCTCCTGTGTGAAAGTCCTGTGTGTTGTTTTACCCGTCCAACCACCCTACCTCCTCAATAGACTGACTTTCTTGCTGTATAAATGTGAAGGCGCAAGGTGTATCACCTGTACAGAGACATGGACTTTGGTGTATGCACTGCACGCAAGTCTGAAGTCATGTTATTTGTCCACATATTGAAGAGAAAGGGCTGGGCACTGAGCAACAAAGGTGTTATGGAAAGAAAAAGATAGCCCATCGCTCACTTTCAACTTTGATTTTAATGTGTCTATATCCGTATGTAACCATGTAATTGTTTTAAATTGTCAAAAAGTTAGGGGAAGTGTTTAAAAAGGGCTGCAAGTCCTACACGGTTCAACTGGTAGAAATTCAGACATCCTTGAAGGACCTGAAAACTTTCTCAACCAGCTTCTGACTGTGAGTGATGGGGTCCGACATGACCACAGTGTTTTCAGCCAAAGTTCGAACAGTCTTGGTTATTTCATTTGGACAATTTCATAGTTATTTTCCCTCTGTGCTCTTCTCATTGCTTTTGAAATGTATGGGGCTCAGTTAGAAAAATGTGATGTCAAATACTTCCAGGCACCAATCCACCAAAGTTTTTAGCGACTTCTGAATCAGAAAATTATGACGGTTTGTGTGTTGTTTGTTCACTGTCAATCAAATCTAATCAAGTTACACCCGCCTAGTCCTGATTAAGCAGTTTTTGAGTGTTAAACTCTCTAATTTTTAATCAAATGTTCTGGAGTACGGAGCCGAAACATCTGAAAATATATCACTGTCCAAATGCTTTGCACTTCAGTTAGGAAGGGTGAAAGGCCCTCTGTGGGTACTAACACACCAGTTTGTTGTTGTTTCTTCTCACTTCTTTGTAATGGAATTCTGCATGAAATTAATACACGTGAAGAGATTCACACTTGTCAATTCAGTGTATCATTTAGTGTGTGATATCCCCTCCTTGTGTGCACCTTCCCGACCACTTCAGAGCATCACAAAAAACCCATTGTCTTGTGTCACCAAACCACTGCACCTTCACTCTGTTAACCCTCACTTTTCAAACGCAGTATGTGTCCAAGTTAAGTTACTAAGTTGGAGGCATAAGGGCACAGTCACACATGCATGAATGCAGACAAGTGACCATTGCCTGCAGAGGGGAGTGCATACAGTCAACTGCACACGCAACTTTGCTACAGGTTGCGACTTCACATGTCAGACTTTACCAATGTTTAACTCTAAGCATACCGAAGATGCAAATTCACACGTGTGACTGTGTCCTAACAGTGAGGCGTAAAATTACATGATGTATCTTTTTCCCATGCTTAGCTATGGGATTCTGGAATCATCTAAAAGACTAAAGGACTGGTGCAGCAGCAAATACACATATCCCTTTGTTCACAAATGAGTAAGGATCAAACTGGTGATTTGAAATACAAGTCATCATCCTGTAAATGGAGTGAAGCCATCACTGATATCGTTTATTACAGTTGTGCTTTTATTGTAGCTGGATTCATCTTCAGCACCGTCAGCAAAGCCTTGCACAGACGACTGGATTCTTGAATTCCATATATCTTCAAATGTTCACTTCTTCTGTATTCTTCTCTGTAGGTCGTCTTCAGGAAAAGTGAGCCCAGAGAGCATTCGTTCAAAGGCATCCCCGTCAGAATCATCTGAGGATAGTCACGACCAGCGTGGGAAGAAACCACCCCCGAGTCCAGGGAAGAAGGAGGAATTGTCTTTATACATGAAGACCAAAAGAGCAATAACAAGCAAGAAGTACAGCATCTCCAAGCATGAAGCCGAAGCAACAACACCCATTGAACTCATCAGCCGAGGCCCAGATGGACGCTTTGTCATAGATCCCACTGACGCAGAAATGTCTGTTCGGCCCCGGCGAATTGAGGGCTTCCCCTTCGTGGAGGAATCAGACCTCTACCCTGAATTCCGGCAATCAGACGAAGAGAATGATGATCCTAGGCCTCTGCCACCAGTTATGGCCCCGCTTCGGCCTCACCAGATTTCCCCCATCTCCAGTCAGGAATCCTACCTGCAACCTCCAGCCTACAGCCCTCGTTTCCAGAGGCCCTTCGAAGGTATGACCATCATGGAGAGCAGTCGGCTCCAGGCCACTGGGCAGATCCGAGGCTCTCTCCATCACAGGGCTTTCTATGGCTATCTAGGCCCCCCTGGGGATCATGATCCCCCACCTCCTTTTTACATGCCTGATACCAGCCCGCTCAGCTCTGTCATGTCCTCCCCTCCATACCTTGCTGAAGGTCCTTTTGGTCACCCCATGATTCCTGAAGAAATAGGGGAGGGTGATTTCCCTCAATATGCTGTCTCTGGTTTCCCTCTTCCTCTGACACTCACCTCTTCCTCTCGTTCACCGGAGATTTGGCAGGGACTGGATTTCACCTTTGCAAGTCTGGAGGGGCCCCAATTCATTTTTCCACCACATCACCCTTTGCATCTCCGCCACGACTCCCCCTACCCTCCTCCACCTCATGTTCTTCCCCTCAGTGCTTTCCAGCCTTCCACCCTTCCAATGCCCACTTACCCAGCTGTCCTGCCACTGGAGGCCCCAAAGAGCCGCTCAAGCAAGTCTCCCAGCAAGGCCAAGCCTCATGGCTCCCCAGCCAAGCATTTAGCTATGCAAGAGGCACATTTAGGGCAGCTAAGACACACAAGCCACGGTATGGGTGTGCCGGTTTTGCCTTACACCGATCCAATGGCCCATATTGTCCCTAGCACATTCAGTAGCCTGGACACACGATGGTTTGAAACCACCCCTCGTTTCAGTCCCAGACAGGCTCGTAGGATGGATCCCGGCTTGCATCAGGTGGTTCTCCAGCCCTCTCGACTCTCACCCCTCACCCAAAGCCCTCTTAGTTCTCATGAGGGCTCCCCAGAGATTGTAGTACGTCCCCGGCCACGACCCAGCATTGCCCAACCTCCCATACCCCCAGAGATGTCTGAGATTACCCTCCTCCCTCCTTCCACAGCCAGCTTCTCAAGGAGATCTTCCCCCTCCTCCTCACCTGCCCAAGGCCAGGGTAGCAGGAGAGCAAGTCCCAGCTACCGTTCCCACATGGCCTTTGCCACCTCTGCAACCAGCTACCCAGCTTCCCAGTCCCCGTCACCCCCCATGGAAAGCAGCAACATATTTGGGCAGATGCCATCTCAGAGGAGGACTGAGGAGGAGATCCTTCCATCTGAGCCCTCTCCACCCCAGTTGTCAGCTTCAGGGTAGGTGCATTAGGCATGCAGAGAGGGATACCATTTGAGTCATCTGCACCAACCATTAATGCTTTTTAATGTGTGAAGTTGCTCTGACATTTTGGTTACTGAAGTGCTGTCTAATATCCATCTTTTTTTTAAATCATCTCTGTGGCAAATTAGTTTTATAGTTCAGTTTATGCTTTTTTCATTTAACACTTTTATGTGAACAATGAAAACTGTATGGTTGAAGGAAAGCCATTGTGATGATTCATTTGATGAGAAGTTTTCAGTTTAGTCAGTTTGGTCAATGCTGCTTTTCATGTCAGACATCAAGTTAGAGGTAATCACCCATTGAATCTGTGAAGCATTGTTCCAAAATGATTACCATGAAGAATACATTTCATTTTCTGGTGAAAAGACCAAAAAGTGTGATTTGGGAGACAAATTATTTGTGGAATTGACAAGAAAATGCATTTGCTTCACAGATTCCATTTCAGACCTTTTGGGGCTACAGTCCATCAGGATTGAAAACACTATTGCCAGTGCATTGTGTAATTTGTTTGGCACAAGCCCCTAAAAGCCTGGGAATTTGCAGACATCACCACAGGATCCCTGTTTTTCCATCTGTATCATGCGTTACCCTGCTTTCACCTAACAGGAGGAATCCCATAATATTCATCAAATTGATTCCCCAGACAAAACAAACACCCATTGTTATGTCTAGCTCCAAGCCTTTGAAGATGCCTTTATCATGCGGAGGGATGCTTTAAGAAGAATTCATCTTGGCAGGCCCTGCGGCCCATCCTCGGCCTTAGTAACCTGACTGCATGACCAATTCTCCTTACCTTCCAACCTCTCAGATTTTTTCCTACCCTACTTCCCCTTCCCTTTCTATAACCATCCTCTCCCCAACCCCTTTAATTGCCCCCAGGACACTCCCAGGTCTGACTACCAAGGAGAGGTTGTTGGGCAAAGTGTGTCACAGGGCCTGTCCGCTTCTTCTCATGTACTGCAATGTCTCCATCATTATGAATTAGGGGCAGTATGGTGGTTCTTGATGGCTCCTGGAGTCTTACCTGCTTTGTTTTTGATTGATCTCAGCTATCTGGGCAGCGTTGTTGTGACCAGGTCCTCTACACCGCAATAGGTAAGGGTTGGATCCATGTCTGAAAGGGGGGGGTTAGCAGGTGGGACTTTTTTGATCACCTCGTCCTTTAAAGGGGAATACAAGACTTTGAGTCTTTGTTTGATTTGTTCCTTCCTTCAGTCAACATGTGTAGTTTATTTCAGTTCTTTCCTTTTTTCCTTTTTCTCAAAGTAGCTATGCATTTTAAGTTCTGCAGTCTTCAGTACATTATGCATTCTGACTGATATGCATATGCCATCTGTTAACTCAAGTAATAGATAAGGTCAGAGATGTATCACCGACATGATTTCATGCTTGAGTGGTTTGCTAACTGACCACATTCACATGCAAATTTGTTATCCGTTAATAACAATACCTCACTGCAGATAAGTCTACCTCAGGTTCGCGCATTTGTAAGACAATAGTAATCTTGTCAGCCTAAAACCAATTTAAATATTTATTTAAGCATTGATTGAATACTTGGTTCACTGTTCTGAAAAGTAGTTTGGTATAGGTCACCTATTGATATTGTATGGAATACATTTGAGAATAGAATTGGTTTGCAAAAGCCAAAGAACACATCTGTGCGTGGCCAAACTGGATCTACTCTAATTGAATGGTTCCAAGGTTCAGACATGTTTCTACGCTCAAATATCTTTAGTCTACAAACAAAATCATACAGAGTTGTGTCCTAAATGACATGGCCAAAATTTAAATGGCTGATGATATTTTGTATAAGCTCAGCCCTCTAGTCTTCTGTGATACCCCGAGACAGATCAATGCACTCGACATTCTGTTAGGTCCTAATATGCCCCAAGTGAGTGGGAAATACTTTCTCCCTCAGTTCACCTTGAATTAATGCAAAGAACTCTTCAGCAAACATGACTGTCACAATCCAAAATTATTTCAATATATCACAATTCTAAACTGGGTTAGCATGACTCTCACCCCCGCTCACCTCCACTCCTCCTGGGGTGGTCCGTGGTGGGGCATCCAGCTGATCTGACTGCGTGGTCGAAAGATGCCCTGTGCATTGTCGATTAACGTCTGTTCCTTTTCAATCCAAACCATACACTTCCTTTTCCAATTGCTACAAGTGTATTTCTGTCATAGTGTGTACATGTTTCAGCAATAAAGCCAAAAAATAACAAATTAAACAAAGAAAGGAGCAAAGTTGAAAGAGCTACTGGCTGCAGCATTTACAGTACGTGTGCCGATAAGGTGTGTCCTATTCTCGCCTCCATTCAGGCAACTACTTTGCATTTAGAAATCCCCAGACAATCAGTAGGAGGCAAGATCTCCACTTGTCTGGTATCGTATGAATAATAAAGATACAAGCTTTAGACAGCAAGTCCATTTTAAAAATAACTGGAAGAAATTTTGATGCTGATGCATCACCTATGAAACATATTTCATAAAGAAGCTTTACTATATTTGAAATATTTACAAAAACAACTCAAAGCCACATGCTGAAGAGAAGATCTGGTTTATGTGTCCCCAAAAACAGAATGCACTGCAAACTGCCAAGCTCCTGGCAATGGCTTTTTCTACCAGATTCATGGTCAAGGCCCAGCAATCAAACAAACAAACTGCACATGCCAGGAATACAGTCAATGTGTGCCTCCTTCCCTCTTTCTCCCTTTAGCCCAGTGGTAAGCCAGACCGTCCCGTTCAGCCCTCTTCCTCAGGATGAAATCAATTGCTGCTCAAATGGTGGTTGCTGGGGAGATTGTCAGGGACACTGAGGCCCATACTGAAGCTTATTTTATACTTTTACATTGAAACTATGCTGCAGTCGTGCCTACAACTCATTATTTTGACCCAGCATTTGGCAAGATATTAAAAATGACATCCAGCTGCTCCAGGTAATCCTGGCCTCCTCCTCTCCTCAGTCTGAAGATGGGTCAAGTAGGTGTTTGAAGGACCAGCTTCATCATCAGGCCATCGAAGAACAATGCTAATAATGAAGGGCATTGAACCCATAGACAATACAACTGGTGGATGGTGCCTCTGGGTCTGAAAACCAAGTCGGAAGTGCCTTAAACCTGCATTTTTTCTAATGGCCAGTAGCAGGGTGACTCCACTGGTTGCAAGAAGTCTGATCGTATGTAAGCTTATGAGAAATGAGCCTACTTCTCACTTGATTTATTACCTCAGTGAACAGTTTCTTAATGTGTTTATTAGGGGTGTAACAATTCAATCGAAATCCGATGCATCAGACCTTAATGTGTTAGATATGAGTGCATCGGTTTGGACGGCCTGTATCGGTAAAAAGCTGAACGTGATTCGGACAAAAATCGATTCAGCTCTAGCGTATCGATACATCCCATAAGGACGCGCATATGTTTAATTTCTGGCATCAATGAAGTGCCGTTTTAACTTTCCTCCATTTTCTCTCTCCTCCTGCCTCTGCCTGCACCGCTCTCGCTGAACGCCTGCTGCCGCGCTCACACAAAACAAGCGCTCCCTCCTCCCTCTCCTGTGTCTCCTCTTCATCTGCTCAAATCACATGGCGCTGAAAACAGCGACAGAAACATTGTACCACGTCGCACCACCAAACTTTCAGAACGCGCAGGTGTAGAATAAGTTTGTGTTTTATAAGAAAGATGAGAAACACTGCTGCAAATCATTTATGTAAAACGTGTCTGACAGCAGAGAACAGAGACACGAGTCTGACCCACAGATACGTCATGTCACTGAGAGAGCAGGTAACACGGAGCATCACTGTTCAAACACACTATTCAAAACCACAGCACTCTTCATATGAAGCAGAGCAGCACATCATCTTACTGCAATTATACTAATATTTTAAACAGTTTCAAGTTTGTTCAGATTCTCATTTAGGCTACAGTATCTCATTTACACATGAGATTCATAAGATGTTAACACCACTGTAATGTCTCCTCTCTGTCTTTACTGTTACTATATTTAGTAAAAAAAATATCTGGATGTCTTTTTGCAACTAATAGCACTCTACAAATGTAGCATTAATAGAATCAAAATGTAAAGATTCACACATTGCATTTTCTTGTATTGCATCATATTGAATCGTATCGTGACAGAGCTGAATCGTATCGAACCGAATCGTTGGTCACTTAAAATTTTCTAAGATATATCATATCGTTGAACATGTATCTAGAAACGTATCGAATTGGTCTCAGTCAGTGAGATACACACCCCTAGTGTTTATGATCTGAATTGCTAGTTTCAAGTCTTTTTCAATACATCACGATGTTCATTTTGTAATTTGTGGTCCCATTTAGAGTAGACTAGACGATAAAGCAGTGTTTGCTTTAGGGTGTGGCTTACTTTGCAAGGCAGCTGGATTCGCAAGATCACAAGATCAAGTGAGAATCCATCTTGTCAGGCTTCAAGTTATCTGTTTGTGTCCATGCCAGAAGTGGCACAGCCAATCAGCGTTAAAGGAGGGACTACTGGTGGGTACCACAGGCGTAATCGTAGGTGTGACGACAGCAAGAAGCCTCCTTTGAAGCGACTCGTCTCAAACAAACAATGCTGGCTCCTGAAGAGGTTAGCATAGATTCTGTGATAGCATCAGTTATATCAGAACTGGAGAGTATTTCTTCATTGAAAGAAGAGCAGAGAATGGCATTTGAGGGCTTTTCTCCATGGAAAAGATGTTTTCATTCTTCTCCCGAGTCAGTGTGTGTTAGACGTGATAGACAGATGGTTCATCCAATCAACTGCCAAGTATGTTTTGAAAGTGCCTGCCCTTTTCCAAACATTTTCTAAGGATTACATCCCGGATGGTTCTGTGTAAAAAAAAAAACATCTAAGTTGTCAGCTTAGGGCATGGCTACCTTGTGACCAGCCAGATCCAATCAGAATAGTGGTATAGCAATGTGTACCCTCCCTAGCTCCACCACCTCATCCAAATATGGTCACCTCTGTTCCCCCCCCGAAAAAAAAGATGGCAGCAGCCATGATGCCAAACTCAACACTTTAAAACAGGAGTCCATGAACCAAAGGGTGAGTTTATGGTGGATTTACACATGGTTGAACCACTAATTTATAAAAAAAAAAAACAACAACAACAACAACAACAACAACAACAACAACAGCGAAGTCTATTAAATGGCCACACACATAGTCAATGAAGTGAAGTTACATTCTGGGAATTCTGATTTTTCCACAAAAGCAAACATTCTCAGCAGGTATGATCACCAATATATTTTGGTATTTTGTGTCTTTCCATAGTATATAGATTATTACAAGGTGTGGCATACTGTGTATTTATGAATGGGTGGTCTATGTGGACTTCCACATAGATATTCTTTATCCTCAGATGATCACTTCCTAAAAACGTTCTTAGCATTCTCCTCAAGCGTGACACATTCTCCCATTTATATTTTACAGATGCTTGTATTGTATGACACCAATTGAAAATATTTTGGACCCCAATCTCCAAGAAATATTTTGTAAGATTGGCGTTATGACGTCACATTAAGCTGTGTGTCCACTGGGAGCCATCATTCACGGCTCTTATTTTTGCATTAACAGTAACGCAGAAATGCTGTTGCATGTTTCTGGCAGTGATGAAAGGCTTAGCATGTGTAAAGTTCTCAGCTCACTAGTTTCAAGAAGTTCAAAAATATTCCAGCTTTTATCAGAAACGCAGTAGTTGAAGCAGCAACAGAGCAATAGCAGGAGCCATGAGCAGCACTTCCCACAAGCATCTCTGTAGCCTGAATAACTAAGCGCAGATTCCTAGTGGACACATGGCCTTAATCCCCCGTATAAAGCATCTGTATAGAGCATGAATCAAACCATCTACTGTAAGTATACAATTGCACTTGTAAGTTTGGACTGCAGAACAGTTCTCACTACCATGTGAAGCAAGTGTCCTGCCAAAGCAGCTTATGCACTTCTTTTTTACCCTAAGGAACAAATATTTCGCCAAGGGCTTGCAGAGGGGGGACACTCAGGGGCCTTGAGGACCCCGATGTTTGAGCGAACTGCCCAATGAAGTGCTTTTGAATGTATTCCCCTTTAAAGTCGTGTTCCATGTGCAAACTGCCATGCATGCCATCGCTAAATATTGCTCCTCCGTTTCAAAAAAAGAAACAATTCTATGGATAAATTCTTGTTACATTTGTTGTCCTAGTGCTTCGCTTTTCTTTGGCTTATTTTTCATTATGTGACTGTTCCCGAGTAGTCATTTTCCCCTCCCGCCATCTCTCCCCCTGTCAGCATGGTGAAGCCCATTGTAGACAGTATCCATGTCTATGAATACATATTGATGATGCTTTGTTGCTCAGCTGTGATTCTCCCCCTCTACTAACGACCATCGGTTTCTCTCTGCAGCCACGGTGGGAAGATGGCCTCTCTGTAATGCTAATTGTTTTCTGTGCCTTGAGAGAACCAAGTGTGTGTTTGTGGCAGAGATCTGTGGGCTGCCAAGTCATAAGTGCCTCCATGAATGGGAGGGAGGTCTGTAGATGCCATCATGAGCAGCTGAGAAATATACACTCCACACCGAGGAAACATTTGCACCTGTTATTTTCAGAGTGGGATAGATTAAGTTTTTTTTTAAAGACTCATGCAATCTGCAAGCATATCACCAATTGATTACATTTTGTTTAAAACATTCTTCATTTTTATGGAGAATTTTCCTCTGAAACCAACAGTGCAAGTATTTTTAAATGTTGTATCTTCTCAAAAACTTTACTCACTGTTCTAATCTGCAATATCAGGTAAATAGAGTGTTTCAGGGATCGTGTAACACTTTGCTTTTCTTTGGATGAAGATTGTTTGGATCAATTTGAGCAAAATATCTTAGATGTCCCTGAAGGGAAATGAAATTTCAAGGTGCACAATTGAATATACCATCTGGATTTATGGATTTATAATTTCACTAATTTTGTGAAATATAATCATCATTGACCTACATTTAATCCAGACGATGTGCAAGGTTTTGGTAATAGTAGATTCAATTACTTTGCTGGATTTCAGAGTACAGCTCTCTAGGTGTCTCACATTGATCCTTTGGCAATGTGCTGCACCTCTTGCTTAGCACGAGCAGTGCTGTTTTGAGACCGTGTGGGTTTCTGGTTTTGTTGCGCTCCGTAGTGCAGAAACACAGTCCACTGACCATGTCTGGCCTGGAGTTACCCGTTGTCCCCTCTCTCTGTTCTTTATCCAGAAAACGTCGAGGTGCGCCGAGTGCCCTTTCGGGGTCTGAGAGGATTGATGCACTGAGATACCAACGTATTAAAAAGGCCAAGAAGATGATGATGAACAACAATAACTCCAAGACCAGAAAGAAAGCAGGTGTGAACCCTGTTCCTGTCTGTTCTCTTCCTCTTTTTATACAGTGATATTTTTAAAAACTTGCCATGTCATGATGACCACAGGTAAAATGCTTTTTTTTTGCTTCTCAAAGAGTAAGTATTCTTTTGTTTTTTGTTACCTACAAAGGATTACTCACATTTATTTGTGATAGTATCAGTACATGCTTGGAACAGGTAAACTGCAAATGTTAAAATTGGTTGCTTGGCCCTTTAAAATTCAAGCATCTGTAATATACCTTTTAAGGTACAGTGTGTGCATTACCTTTTATGATTTTGTGACCCAAATGTTTCAGCAGGAAATAAGTAATCCAATAGTTTGATCCAGAGTCCTGCATGGGTCCAGTTTTACAAACCAGCACCAACCTGCACCTGCAAAGTTGAGTACCAGAACCGACCTGTTGCCCGCAATTATCTGTACTGCCTATCAAAAGCTGCAAAAGTACTTTTTGGCACTTTTACAAGCAGTAAAGCCACTGACGGCATTATTCTCACAGTCTCTGAGCACACCAAATTTCTACCAAAACATCTGACTTTTCACCCATGCCCATACCTGTGAATTTATGTCAATTTTTTTACCCATCACACAACTTTTTTGTGGATTGCCCAGCAGGTACCCAACTCACTGCAAGACTCTAGTTTGCTCAAAATGTGTGATATGTGACTTTTCACATCTCAGTCAGTGATGCTCCAGTCAGTCATCGTAGCAGACCCTCCCCACAATAAATAAACTGGTTAGGGTTAACCTAGCTAATGCCAGTTAACACCAGATAGTGGTTACTGTAGCAACAAGTAAAACTAGCTATCTGTCTAACAGGTAATTCTGTAAATTACCTCAGTACTGTATTTTGTCGTTTTGTATTTTGTTTGGCAGCAAGATTTATGACCTATACTGCAGCCTGCCAATATTGGGGATCTCCCTTGTTGTCTGTCTTTATACACCGATCAGGCATGACATTATGACCACTGACAGGTGAAGTGAATAACACTGATTATCTCCTCATCATGGCACCTGTTAGTGGGTGGGATATATTAGGCAGCAAGTGAACATTTTGTCCTCAAAGTTGATGTGTTAGAAGCAGGAAAAATGGGCAAGTGTAAGGATTTGAGTGAGTTTGACAGGAGCCAAATTGCGATGGCTAGACAACTGGGTCAGAGCATCTCCAAAACTGCAGTTCTTGTGGGGTGTTCCTGGTCTGCAGTGGTCAGTATCTATCAAAAGTGGTCCAAGGAAGGAACAGTGGTGAACCGGCGACAGGGTCATGGATGGCCAAGGCTCATTGATGCACGTGCGGAGCGACGAGTTACTGTACATCACGTGGATGGCCGAGTGCATGTGGTCGCTCACCTGAGGAACACATGGCACCAGGATGCACTATGGGAAGAAGGCAAGCCAGTGGAGGCAGTGTGATGCTTTTGGCAATGATCTGCTGGGAAACCTTGGGTCCTGCCATCCATGTGGATGTTACTTTGACACGTACCACCTACCTAAGCATTGTTGCAGACTATGTACACCCTTTCATGGAAACAGTATCCCCTGATGGCAGTGGCCTCTTTCAGCAGGATAATGCGCCCTGCCACAAAGCAAAAATGGTTCAGGAATGGTTTGAGGAACACAACAACCAGTTTGTGTTGTTGCCTTGGCCTCCAAATTCCCCAGATCTCAATCCAATCGAGCATCTGTGGGATGTGCTGGACAAACAAATCCATCCATGATCACCCCATCTCATATCTTACAGGACTTAAAGGATCTGCTGCTCTTGGCGTCTTGGCACCAGATACCACAGCACACCTTCAGAGGACTAGTGGAGTCCATGCCTCGATGGGTCAGGGCTGTTTTGGCAGCAAAAGGGGGACCTGCACAATATTAGGCAGGTGGTCATAATGTTATGCCTGATCGGTGTATATGTCAGTGCAATGTATGTTAACAGTCTGTGTGTTCAACATAGTTTAATTTTGATGTAGAATAAACTGTGTTCAATGCAGGCTGGTCTGTTGTGCTGGCTCTCTGTGTATAGACTTATCTTGTGCCTGTGCCCACGAATTAACCAAAATGTGTGAACAATGTCTATCCTGAGCCCACAAGTGAATAAAAACGTGAGAATGAATAGCATTTCCAGTGCTCGATGTAGTAAAACGTGGCCTTTTTCTCTCTGTGGCCACTGGATCTAAATGTAAGGATACTCCAGCTCTGGTCTCATTTGTGCTTGCCATTCAAATAGCAGCTACACTGCATAAGCTTGACTAATCTGGCTACTGTGCAGAATGGTCTCTAAACCAACACTATAGCCCCTTTTACACTGGACATAAAAACACTGTTATGTTAGTGGTTACATCTGGCTTTTACCTTTCATGGGAAAGGGTACAATCAGTATTCACTCCTGAGTTAAATGACTTCAGGTTGACACACTAATTTTTGCCCCTTTTCTGTGGGGTGGGGAGGCAGGGAAAGTTTGTAGCCTTCGTTGGTAACTTCTGCGACTCTGCTGCATGACTTGAGTCGATTGGATTTGGCGCATCAGCCCAGCAAAGTGGTGTTTGCGCCAACTTGAAGGTGTGTATCTGACTGAAACATGCTCGTCTCAATTGAGTGTCTGAATGGTGGATAAACGTTATATTTCCTATATTCTTCACAGTAAAATTTCCCCTGCAATTTTGTTTAAAAAAGCTTTGTTAAAAGGTTTTAATTATCAAGCAGCAAAATCAGGAAATGATGGGCTTTCATCAGTATAATAACTTCAGTAACTTACCAAGACTCCTATACAGCAGAGCGTCAACATGAAACTGTAGGAAAGGCAGAAACCTGAAAATATAAACAGTGGCGAAGGACAGAGACTAAACTTCAAACCACAAAGATTCAGTTAGAAGCTACAAAAGTACTGAGAGCTGAACACTCACTTTTAAAAATGTCTCTCTCCACTCTCCTGCACACACATGCTCAGTTCAGTATTTTCCAGTACGAATCAGAAACTTGAGGCAAACTCGTTTAGCTGTGAATGCGTGAATTTTGGTGTAAAGGCAACATACGTGCGAGTTCTCTTCACAATTACATGCCTTTTATCTTCCCTCCACCAGGTGTCTCCACCTCTCAGACCCAGCAGGCCTACACCTCTCAGGTACTCCAGCCCGAAGAAGCTCTCTACCTCCGCAAGAAGAAGAAACGGCCCATCCTCCATGACCCATATACTCGCTTTTCTGCTCTGCTGTACCGCCGCCCACAACGGGAGGACCAGAAGGCTATTTTGGCCAGCATGGACAACATAGACCTCGACCATGCCACCCTCCTCTAAAAGCCCTTGAGGACAAGGTCACAACCACGCAATACGCCCCCCTCAATTCCAAAATAACACAAGCTAAAGCTGGAAAAAAAACAAAAACACGATCAGTTAAAGATGTTTGCGATTGATGATCTGTTAAGGGGAATAGCACTAAATTTCACCAGTCAGATTTGGTATATTCTGTAGCTACGCCCCTGGTCAGTTCAATCCGCATTAGTAAGCATTCTGCCATGTTCACAAGCTAATCTGTGATGGCCACAAATGTACAACCAAAAAAATAATTCTTTTCAGAGACCAAACTTATTTTTTCCATTAAAAAACAACAAAAGATTAATGGTCGTGTCTAGAAAATAGCAGCATTGATGATTGGAATGGCATCACAGATTGGAGTTCTAAGGCTTCCCCTCTGACAAAGTTTTGATTCTTTTTACAGATGCACAAAACATATTTGTGTATGCTTTAATCAAGTAGTATTCCCTTTAAAAAAAAATTTAAAAAGTTTAGACTTTTACCGATTCAGATCAAAACAATAGCTGCCACAGTTTTTTCAAAATTTTACTCCAGTGCAAAAAGATGAATACAAAAAGAGTCAACACATGATTACCAGTTCCTGTTTTTCCTTTTTTTTTTTGTTTTCTTCTTTAAACCCTAGTTTTCCTCCTCCAGTGTTACCGTTTATGATTTGAAAGGCTTCTCCAGGCTTGGGTCATGTTTCTTGTGCTGAGCCAATCCCCCCCAACCCCCCACCCACCCCTACCCCTACCCCACCTCCAAACAAAAATCCCTGCGGGTCTCCGTTTACAGCATCTTTTCCACGGGATCCTCTCCGCCAGCAAAACGTCTCTTATCTGCCGAGAAAACTCACCTCACAAACATGGGTGTTCTCACTTCCTACCAAGTATACCTCAGAGCACAGGACACGAGACCACACAACCACCAGGATCAGCCAGCAGAACAAACTAGCCTTTTTTTTTTTTTTTTCATCTCTTTTCGTCGCCGTTGTGTTCCACTCGCCTTTCATATAATGACGTGTACTAGCTTTCCATTCCTGTTAGGTGTACGTACGTTGAGTTAATCCAGTTTATTTATCTTTAAGGGGTGATAATTCTGTCACATAAGTGAAGAAATTCACTCTACTCATCTTTTTTTGCTCTGTCGTAAATGATCAAGACGTGGGCTTGTTGTTGAAGGGATGTCTGACAAAAAAAGAAACAACCCTGGATGACTCTGCAGAAGGAATTCTATTGACTTTCACCATGTAATTTCTTATTGAATAGATGTCATTCAGCCTTGAATCACTCACCAGGGGCTTACACTACATTTGTATTTCACACACCATTAACAGGCACAATGAGTTATTCTATATAGTCATTTAATTGCTCCAAATAGCTGCTCAGTCTTCTCATATCATAGAACAGTTTGCACTGGAGCAAAATCTTGTCCATTTCTTCTCCATCTCCAGTTCTTCTACTTTAGGTAGTGTAGAGGGTTCCAAATCCCATTCAGAAAGAACTATTAGTATGCCAAAAACAATTCAATTAAAAAAGCAACAACAACCATACATAGTGGAGGATGAGATTTTGTGCCATAGTATATGATAGTATTTTTTTCATACATATTAGAGGGCATAAAAAACAATGGCTTTGTTTGGCCTTAATGGAGCTTCTGGTTGGTTGCCTGCTTCACTTGTGTCTAATATTTATTTCTATTTAGGTTTTTTATTTGTGTCTGTGCGAGTGTGTGTGTGTGTGTGTGTGTGTGTGTAAGTACCCTCTTCTTTTTGCCATTTTCTATTCACAGCCTTGTCTCTTTATGTGTGCGTCATTTGAAATGGAAATGCTGAGAGTACAGCCATCTATGTGGCACTGAAGGCAACACAAAGTGAGCCAAAAGTTTGTTTGTTTTTTCGTTGTTGTATACTACACTGGTATAAGCAGTTTTGTTTACATGTTGCTCAGTTTTATTTTGAAAGATGCAAATGATTGAGATGATTAAATTTGCCTGTCGAACTGACATGGAGATGTGGATGCTAAAGGGGCTAAAATGATTTTTATTGGACAAGAAAAGGACGTGCCATAACATCAGAAACTGCATCAACAACAGATGGGTGTGTACTGTAACACTTCGAGCTTTTGTTGCTGTCTTTCTTTCAGTTTTTGGTCAAAAGGTGCTCAGTTTCTTCAGAACTTGTAACATATCTTGGGCTCCTAATACGACAAGAAAGCGAAGCAGTGTCCGTGTTCTGCTGAACTGTGTTTGGAGTGGTATTGCTCATAGGTATGTTCAGTTTTATGTGTTTATTTATTTGTGTAAGTTTTTACTGTGATTTTGAGCAGATTCTGACATGGCTGCGACTCCAACATAGTCTTCTAAAATCATTTAAAAGTGACTATATTTCCACAATAAATGCTCGCAAAGGAAGCAGCTTCAAGGTCTCAGAAATTCTGTTCTGACGGCTGAACTCTTCTCTCATATTTGAGTTTTAAAGTGCGATGAAGAATTTTTTCACTAACAGCAGAGAATACCAACTAACTCTAACAATTATCATACATTAAATAGACAAGCAAAAATAATTCGACTCACAAACATGTCCAGTATACTGGAATAAAGAAAATAAATGCATCATACAGGTGCATTAGGGTTGCTTTAGTAATTTTTTTTTACAAAAAAAGCAGAAGCTAGTGCCTTTATTTATGATGGAATTATGTCTCCAACATTCAAGCATTGAGTCTGGTCAATAAAATGCACTTATTGTGGAAATGACTTTATAATAATAGAGTTTGTAAAAAATGTTAACATCTGTAACTAAAGTGAAACCACAATCTCTACTTCCAAAGATGACAAAGTCAGCATGAATAATATCAGTGAGAATGAAGTGGCATGATGCATGTAGAACATCTACATCATTGATCATTGACAAGTCATTTCATTAATAAGAGCTACTGCCCACCTCTGTGAATGAGGTGGTGTTCGAAGGACACTGCAGACAATTGTTTGGATAGCCTAAAGACAAAAGAAAGGGAGTGGATGGGAGCAGCTCTTCCAGGTGCTTTGCTCCTGTGTCATGCTTCCACCTCTGTTTTTTGGGTGAAAACAACCACTGCGATTCGACTGGCGGTCAACTACCCAGATTGTTTGTTACACAGAACCATCTGGGAAGTCGTCCTTAGAAACTGTTTGGAAAAGGGCAGGCACTTTCAAAAAAAACACTTGGCAGGTGACTGGATGAACATCTGTCTATCACTTCAACCAATCAGATCAAACTCTTCCTAATATAATGTATATCACACATCTGTCACTTTTTATGTCATTAAGACACTTTATTTAGTCATTTTGGTAATATTGAACCAAACTCCATTCTAAAAGCAGGTGATAAAAGGACAAACTTCAGTCACTAAGACTCTTTTCTTATTCACTTCGATCTAGAGACACAATCAGCACACGTCATTTAATTAGTAACATTATTATCTAGCCAATGATGAAGTGTAGGGCTGCAACTAACAATTGTTTTCCCTGTTAATTTAATTATCAATTATTTAATCCTGTTGCAGTCTAATCAATTGAGAAATATTTTTCAAGTCTTTCCTATAATGATGATTTTCACTGTCGATGACTCTGTTGATCATTTTCTCTATTAATCAGTTAGTTGTTTGGTCCATAAAATGTCTGAAAATGGTGACAAATGTTGATCAGTGTTCCCCAAAGTCCAAGATGATGTCCTAAAATGTCTTGTTTTTCAGTTTGCTGTCAGAGAGGAGTAAAGAAACCAGAAAATATTCACATTTAAGCAGTTGAAAACAGAGAATTTGGACATTTTTTAACTTAAAAAAATGGCCCAAAATGATTTATCGATTATCAAAAGAGTTGATTCATTTAATAGTCAATTAATAATTGATTAATTGTCGCAGCTCTTGAGAAGTGTTTGCCACAGATGCACATGCTGACTGGCCGCTCATACAGTGCTTGTTTTCACCCAACGGAGGGCGTGATCATGGGACGTGGAATGAGACGTACAGCTGCTTTCATCCATAAGGAAACCACCATGTGATACCAATATTGGTTTTCTATTCTTTGCCAGACACTGACTGATTGACAGAAACCATCTCATGATAGGTGCTTAAACAGAAGTGTCAAACAGAGGCTCCTCTTGCAGCCTAAAGGTGCTACGCAAACCACGAAGTAATACCGTACTAGTGAGTGATCCTTCCATCACAAATGATTACAAATGCCACTTCCATCGTCACAGCTGCTGTATTATCAGAAGGCACTTGTTGGAGTAGTGGTTGGAATCAAAATCACACTGAAAGAGAAACAAGGACCTTCTTCTATAAAAGCCTTGTGATGGCATACACACAGTGATATTTAACAAACCGCAGGCACTCTGATTCATGATGTTCTACAAGTAAAATGTGTAACTGTACCTTGTTGCTGTTGAATATGATTGTTTAAATGCCATTTTTTTTAGAGAGGTATATCAGAAGAAGAGTGCCATAGTTTCCTTTCAAAAAGACATTTTTGGTTTATTGAATGTTTCACTGCAGACCTTCTGATGTTTGTGTTGCTGTGGGTCCTCTCAGCGGAGCTCTGGAGGGAATTTAATTGAATGAATGAAGGCGCTGGGTTTGTTTGATGTTGTACTTTGTAGGCCTGCATGGTAGAAGGGGGCAAAAGTCATTGTGTGTGAAAAAACAAAGTAAAAACACTGCAGGGACAGTTTTACCATAAAGTAACAATTATTGCCCCTATTAGGACTATAATCAATATATATTTACATTTCTAAGAAATTAGCAAGTTTGGGAATCTGACATTCTGTAATACCGGCAGAGCATTTCTAACAAATTCTCACAAAACAATATTTTTTTTCTATCAGTGATACAAGGACTTAATAGATCAGCAAAACAGGTGTCTAGAAGTCCTACGACTTCCTTTTAAAGAGTTTAAATCAATCATTTAAAACAAAACTAGCTTTTAAGTCCATACTGTACTCACATATTGTCCCAGTATACACACCTATCATATTGTTTCTGTTGAGAAATTAACTTTGCATATATTGTATCTGCGAAATCACAATTGATGCACTTTGCCAACTTAACACTGAACATATTGTTCCATGTTGTAATTATAATTATCACATTTAAAAGAAACCAAAACACTGACAAATGTGGAAAAAGACCTAAAACACAGAGAAGATTCTTTATTGAAATTTGTAGATATAATTAGTCTATATATTGTAAAATGTAAAATAAGAAATTGCATATTTTATTAAAATTGGTCAATAATATGCATGCAGTTGCAAAAATTAATATAAAATATATTTCCATTTTTTTATTTCAATATGGAGATAGTTTTTATGTAGATGCTGCTGTGACTGTGTTCGCAAAGCCAGTATATTATATATTTTCCGAGTCAAAGTTTTGAGGGGCGGAGTCTCCCTCAGAGCACAGTGGAAGTGTGGAAATAAACAGGGTGAGCCTCCACGTCACCTCCAAAAAACCACATCCAGAATCATCAACTCACTGAACTACAGCGCCGAAACGTACATGTGTCTGTACACGGCGAGGGTTCAGCGATATGATTTCATTTTCACATGTTTTAGTTGAATATAGAGAGAATGAATACCATGAGGACTTGAGAAACGCCAACTTAGAGAGAAAAACCCTGAAAAATCAAAGTGACAGGACAGCTCTTCAAACCAGCCACGGTGGGAAATTGTAGCTTTGTGTGACTGTGCGGTTATTTCATCACCAAGGGCTTTAATGAGACTTAAAGTGAAGCGAGGACAGTGTGAGCTGGACTGCTGAGGCGTCTTAAACAAGGCTGAGGACGAGGTCAGATCTGCCTCATCAAAGAAGTACTGTATACCTCTTAATGTGCCACTGAGAAATGTGTCCATGTACATAGTGTATAGTGAAAGATATTATTTGCATGGTATAAACATTTGAATGCTACTGACAGGAATGGGGACTCGCCATCACCAGAGCAAACATTCTGTAGCTGTTATACCCAAGAAAAGTGCAGTGATCTGTGTAGTCCCGTATTCTGAAGCAAAACCCAATAAAACAGTTATGTGCACCCGAAAGGTAAAAGTAAGTAGTAAGGCTTTTAAACACACTGTTAATGCTGTTTTTCCAGTGATGCGATGAAAAAAAGAATGAGCGAATAATGCAGTAAAAGCCCCGACTGTACTGGTACACACAATCCTAATACTCTCAACTGTCTGTGGAAGAGTATTAGGGGCAGGAACAAAGGACAAAAGTGAGAGGAGGAAGATTGTGTTTATTTCATTTTGCCTTTCGAGAATAAATTAGAAATGTCGAGATTAAAGATGAAACACCATTTTGAGAATACAGCCGAAATGTCCAAAATAGAGTTGCGATTTTAAAAATTAAGTCAAAATGTACAGAATAACGTTAAAATATGATTTCAACAAAAACGTTGAAATGTGGAGAATAAAGTTATAATACCATTTCGAGAATAAATTAGAAATATTGAGAATAAAGTAGAAACATTGGAAAATAAATCGAGAGATTAAGAATGAAGTCAAAATATCGAGAATGAAGTTGAAAAGTTTTGAATAAAGTTGAAATATTAAGAACAAAAACAAAATGTCAGGAATGAAGTTGCATCACCATTTTGAGAATAAATAAAAAATTTAATCGAAAGAAGCTGAAATAGCATTTCGACAACAAAGTGGAAATTTTGAGAATAAAATTGAAATACCGCTTCAAAAATAAAGTCTTAATATTAAGAATAAAATTGAAATGTTGAGAATGAGGTTGAAATGTCAATAATTACATCGAAAAATTGGGAACAAAGTCAGAATGTTGAGAATGAGGATGAAATACCATTTCGAGAACAAAGTTGAAAAATCAAGAATAAAATGAAATATTAACAATAAAGTCAAAATATTAGTAATAAAGATGAAATGAAGAGAATGAAAGTGAAATAGCATGTTGAGAATAAATTCAAAATGTTATGAATAAAGATGAAATGTAGAGATTGAAGATTCTCAGAATGGTTTTTCGACTTTTTTCTTAGAAAGCTAAAAAAAATCTTCCTCCCTATTTTTCTTTTGCCTTTCATACCGAACAAAAAACAAAATAACACTGATTATAAAAATAACACTGCTGAACATTTATTCTGGCTAATAATGAAACTAAATTTGAATGAAAAGATCTTCAAATCTGACCCTTCAGGCAGTTTAGTCAGTGTTGAGGTGTAATAAAAGCACATGCCATGCAGTTAGATAAGTTCACTGGATATGAAGCTGTTCTAACACCCACAAACGTTTCTAGATGATGAGGTAATTAGGGAAGGTATTTGCTCTTTACTACGTCTGTGATGTCTGTCAACTAATCTTTTTTAATAGTCCACGTTAGGTGAACGTTACCTCACAAACTGTGGTCTGGAGGAAAAAGAAATAAGTCAGTTTTGACGCTCTATTTTCAGTCTGACTTGTGTTACGTACAGTACATACAGTAGCTGTAAACTTAGAAAATGATTGATTCTTTGTGAAACACTAGTTGAGAATTATCATGGATTATGTACCACGAGGGCAACTCTGATTCACATCATATACACCGTAACGTTGTCTCATCAGCGCCCGATAGTGCTCCACACTTTGACTTAACAGTGATGATTTGAAGTTGATGGTACAGTACAAAACTCTGAAATAGCTTAGAATTAGTTGTTTGTGGTGAAGAAAAAAAACATCACACATTTTTATCACTCATTAAAAGAGAAATTGTTTTTTTTTAAAAAATCTCAGTACTGTATCACTCTTGAGTCTTGAGCTGAGGAGAACAAGAGTCTGGCTTTGGTGTCTCTGTTCTGGCTTTTACACATTTAAAGATGCATTAAGAGACTTATCATCAAATCGCATATTCACATTTTTCACTGGCGTCTCATACATTAAGAGTGGAGAATCTCTGGTGCTATCACATGCCGCGCAAGTAAAAAGGTTTTGTCGTTTTACTTAATGGACCATGTTTAGTTGCTGTGGAAATGCGCCTCTCTGCCCTCTGAGCTCACTGCAACCGAAAACTGCCATATCATTTTCCTCAGAAAAAAGAAAAAGAAAGAAAAAAACAGAAAAAAACAATTTTTGAGACAATTTTAGCCCAAATGGACATTTTACACATGTGTTGTGATTCAGAGTTGAATCATATCAACTGAGATTTTTGTAAATGAATAGACGCGTTGGTATTTTGACCTATGATCAGATCTGTACGGAAGCCCTGAGAGACAAGTGAGAAAAAAAAATACGGTGATCTAAGTTAAAAAAAAAAAAAAAAATTGTAACTTGTGCATGAAAAAAGGTTTTGCCAGGATTGTTTTAAGTTTCAGTTTTTTTCATTTGTGTAAAGCGGTGAAAAATATTTTAATATTTTTCTCAAGTTTTTGTTGTTGCAATACTCATTTTGGCCACAAGTGGCTGAAATGCACCAAAGATACATATATTGTTGTTAGCAAATACAATTATATAACTTTCTAATGCACAATATAGGCTATGTAACCTTGTGTTTAGAGTGCAGGGAGAAATTAAAACTGACCTGGAAGAAAACAAGACAGCTTTTAGTCCTATTTAGAAGATGAAGTAGTGGTACACTTTAAAATGGGTATCACAACAACAAACATATGACCCTGAAAAGAAAAACTAGCCTTGAAAGATTAAGCTGGCAAAGGCTTTTTTTTGTTCTCAAGTCAGAAACACAGGAAAGCAACCAGTTTAGCTCAGACTTAGAAATGAATCACAAGAATCCTTTTTTTTTTTCCTTATTTGCTTCTCAGGGCTTCCGTAGGCTGACATACCGCTCACAATATTATCTCGACATTTTGGCCACGAACTGCAAATTGATACGATGATATTGTGCAAATTACCACCATGTCTTTCGAATGAAACAACAGCTCACAGGCCAGTAAAATGTCCCAATTAACTTTCCCTTATAATGATTAGAAGACCATGAATAAATGACGTGATCATATTTTAACCCGTCAGACTTTGAGAGACTCTCTCCGGAGCCATTTCCTCTATCACCAGGAACACTCTTTAAAGAAAAGAGGACGTTATCTTCCAGGAACTGCAGGCTGAATCACAGGCAAATTACATGACAGACCAAAACAAGAGCGAATGTCAAAAAAAAAAAAAAAAGTCATCTCTCGCTTTCAGGAAGGACACATTGAGGCAGAGACCTCAGCTCATTTAAAATCAGTCTTTGAGTAATGCAACAACACTGCAGATACTTGTCATCAGTGTATCCACACAGCAACATGGAGGGAAGTAATGAGATATGATAATGCATCAACTTTTGTCCAAACTTTGAGTGTACAAAAAGGCATTACAGATTTGAGATTTTAAAAAAAAGAGTTTCGTTACACCGTGTAAATAATATCTCAAATAAGCATACCTTGTCATATATATTTTTTTGTAGAAGAAAATATGATGCACATCAACTATATTGAAGACTGAGTGGGAACTGAGTAGTGTAGGGTCTGCTTCAGTGACACATTATAACATGACGTAACAGACCAATGTCTATATGTGAGTGATGGAAATCTTCTAAATGCTAGAAATTAGTTTAAGAATTTAATATTATAGAGCGAAGAAATATAGAGGAAAAAAAGATATATATAAATATACATATATATATATATTGTCATGGAACCAAAATGGTTATATGAGTATCTATATTTGGGGACAGTACTTGTTTTCAAGAATGTATAAGTCTATATTCTATTATTTTTATATCCATTTGTTGCTTTATACTGTAGCAATGCAGAATCTTAACACAAAGTAGAGAAATATGATGTCTGTCTGAAGTTTTCAGTTGTGTACAAAACAAAAGAAAATGGTGCACCAAAATGGCTGTCACTGTACTGTATATCTCACTGTCTATTACACAGAGACTCTCAGAGAAGGATACAGCAAACTAGTTCTTATAGCAACGTCCATTTGGTGTGAATAGCAAATGTAATTGTTGAATTATTTGTGGGACATCATCTTGCCACACGTATCATTTGTTCTTTTGGGGACAGTGGTTTAGCTTCTTTTTTTTTCTCTCTTTTCGGTCAATCACCAGACTGACTTCTACGGAAGAGTATTAGGGCCAAAAATGAAAGGAGGAAAATATGAGAGGAAGATTTTTTTTATTATTTTTTTATTTTTTATTTTATTTATTGTATTTCAAGAATTAAGTGGAAATGTCCAGAATAAAGTTGAAAAGTTGAACTTTCAGTATTAGTGCCAGGCGTAAGGGGAGAAAAAATCACAAGAGGAAGACTTTTTTCTTTCTTTTTTTTTTTTTTCTTTTTTCAGTTTGAGACTGAAGTTGAAATGTCACAAATAAAGTTGAAATGTTGATAATAGTCGAACTTTCAGTTGTTGTTGGGTTTTTTTCACTTTTGGAATCGAGTCGAAATCTTGAGCAAAAAAAGCAAAAAAGTTGAAAAGTTGAGAATAAAGTAAAAATGTTGAGAATGAAGTCCAATTTTCAGTATTTGTGCAAAGTGTAAGAAAAAAAAGGTACCTTTTATGCATTTTGAGAATGAAGTCAAAATGTTGAGAAAAAAGCTGAAATGTTTCTAAGCTGAAAGTTAAGTCAAAACGGTAAGTCAACTTTATTGTCAACATTTCCACTATTCTCTCGTTTTTACTTTATTCTCGATATTTCAACTAAATTCACCAAATGCAAAAAAAAGCTCTGAATTTAATCATTTTTGTATGCCTGTCACTCACACTCAGAGTTCTACTTTATTATCAACATTTCAACTTTATTTCTGACATTTTGACTTTAGTCTCAAAATGCCAAAAAAAAATTAAAAATGTATTCCTCTGACTGTTTTTTTCTTCTTGTGTCTGGTACTAATAGTGAACGTTTGACTTTATTATCAACATTTCAACTTTATTCTAAAAATGCAAAAAAAAAAAAAAAGCAAAAAGAAATTTAAAAAACTTCCTCCTCCGACCCTTCTTCCTTGTGCCTGGCACTGATGCTGAAAGTTTGACTTTATTCTCAGCATTTCGACTTTATTCTCAAAAAATCTCATTTTTTTCACCTGCCTGGCTCTAATAATCTTCCATAGACTTGTGCAGTCATCTTTTTTTCTTTTCTTTTTTTTTTTTAATTAATATCCTTTGGCATGAAAGAATGGTGAGAATCTTTTTCCCTTACTATGGTGCTCTCTTGCAATCTGTATCACAGCGGAGCACTTAAATATAAATGTATAATCATCTAATTCACAAACTGTGCAGATAGAAAATGACTCACAGCGTATATTTACCGTATGTATGTAACAGACACAGTGCTTCATGATGCTGCTTTGAACTGACATAAGGGGATCCAAATGTTTGCTTTTGTTTAGTTTGTTTCTTGGTTATAAACAGAAGCATGTGCAAGTTAACGCGATGAACATTCTGTTGCCTTTTCGTTCAAAAGTGGAGGTTGAGCATTGCAGCAGCTGCTAAAACGTTACTCCAGACATTGGTGACATTCGATTCAGTGCTGTACATTGCCAAAAAACAACAACAACAACAACAACAACAACAACACACATGTGATATACATTCTGACAACTGGTGCTATTTAAAAACATCTGTGGTGCTTTTTTTTAAGTTAGTGATTTCCTTGCTTCAGACAAAATGTAGCTACACAATCCTGTACTGTACTGTACTGTACTGTAGGTTGCCATCACGTGACCCGGTCGGGTCATGTGTTCCGATGGTTTTCTTCGGCTGCTGTTGTTTCAGGGAATACACAGGTCGGATGGTGACTAACATTTCGAGAGGCAGAATTTCAAAGCAAGGAAATTTAATTTGAATACACACGTCATAATGAGTTTCTTGGGATTGAGTTTACAGTTTTATTGTTCATTTTTTGGTCACAACGCTTCAAAGTCTAATGTATTGGTGGTTGCAAATAGTATCCACACATTGTGTTTGGTGCTGAGTGAACAGATATGCTCACCATGACTTTTGATACGGTATTGATCTTAGACATTCACATCCCTCTATAACAGTCTTTCTGTCAGGTCAATAAACATACTAACTCCCCCTGCAGGTACCCTTTAGTATGAGCAACATCGCCATGGTGACAGGAGGGAGTGACAGTCACCTTCAGATCAGTTAAACTGGTTCTTCTGCAATCAAACCACTCCACCACTAGATGGAGCTTGTTGCCTATAAGGGACCTGCGGTGTTACTATGTTTGCAGACCGAGAGGAAGCATTGAAATATTGTGTTTAAAAAAAAAGAAAAAAAAAAAAGATGCTGTTTAAAACTAGTTAAAAAGGTTTGCTGCGAACACTCAACTCAACTTTTTGAAGAATGAAACTTTATGTCACGTGAAGCTGATTATCTCATATTTTTCATCACAAAATGCAATACAAGTGGAAGAAGAACAAACTGAACTCATCGTCTCCTCTTAATTGTTCGGTCTTCCTTCCAGACGTGTCCAACTGGTTTGAGTTACAGACTTCATTTTGGTCATAGCCAACAAAAACCGTGTGGGTGTGTTCACTGTCAGTTACAGGCGTAGACAACTCAGTACCTCAAAATGTCTCTTCATGGAAATCTTTAGTCCAGATATGTACCTACTCCTCATTTTTTTGTTATGTTCATCATCTCTGAGAAGTCAGTGCTCATGATGCTTTTTATATTTGTTGGCACAAACACTAACAAGAATGTATGGCTATTGTAATTCCTGCTCACCCCCCACTCTTCCTAAAAATTGAAGCTTTTAAAGCAACTAAATTGAACTGTCAGTTTTTTGTATTTCAAATGTCTTGGTATGCTTGTTGTAGTTGTATATTCATAATGGTGTATATTACATCAGTTTTTATTTATTAAAATGTTTAAATTTTCTAAGATGACTTTTCATGTTATTCAGCAAAGTGATTCTTATGATTTGATGCTCTTTACATTTAAATGTGTAGATTTATTTTCTCTACAGTGGATAAAAAGGACCTCAACAGTGTTTTTGCAAGTATTTACCCTTCTGTTGAGCTGCATTCATTTAATTTCTGTACATATTTACAATATCTAATCAATTACTAATTGACTATTAAATTAATCGCCAACTATTTTGGTAATTGATTAATTGATTTGAGTCATATTTTATGAGAACAAATTTGGAAAATTCTCTCATTTAAGCTTATCAAATATGTTTGTTTTTTTCCTGGTTTCTTTCATCTTCTAAGACAGTAAACTGAATATTGGGAAACAGTCATTAACATTTTTTTTTTCATCATTTTCTGATATTTTATGGACCAAACAACTGATCAGTTGATCGAGAAAATGATCAAGAGATTAATCCATACTGAAAATAATCATCAGTTGCAGCCCGACGTGTTGACATATTTAATTTAATATTTAAATTAACTTGCCTTTTGAGGAATAATGTAGCTATAACAAAAAGTTAAAGAGAAAAAACACTGAAAAATTAATTATGTAGAAATCAAGGGAAACCAATGGACGTGTGGAAGGTGGGGAAAAATACTCAAAAAAAATTAGAGAAATATGACAAATTCATGACCTGTAAATTAGTTGTGTGATAAATGTAATTCATAGTAAATGTGATAAAGCATGTAAAACCACTGGTATGGTCCTTTAAAGCCACGTCCATCAGCATTTTAATTAGTGAAAAATTAGGTGAAAGCAAAACTTTATTTGTCTTGTTAAGATTACATTAATATCTGACTTTTCATGCAGCCTAGTGGTCAAAATGTCAAAGTTCAGTACTTAAAGGCCAAAATACCAGCAAAACTAATGACAATCCCATCAGCCTCAGCTGTACGTTCTATTTGATGCAATTTGGCAAACGTTAGATGCTAAACCTGGTAAACGTCAACATGACACCATGGCTATTGTGAACGTGTCAACACTCTGACAATAGCATTTAGTTCACAGTACAGCTGTTCCTAACTACAGCCTCTCAGAGCTGTCAGCATGGCTGCGCAGATGAAAGGCCCCAGTTTTCATCATCATAAACTTAAGAATTATTGAGAAGTGTGTATGGTACACAGTACATGTCATATTTTTTTTTGGTACAATAATTGGAGTCCCCAGAAAAATATACTGATATGACCCTCAATACTTAAATAATTCTACTGAGGCCCTTTGGAATAGTTTTTCCTTGATAAGTGAAGGTATACAGAAAATACAAAAAAAAAGTGCTTTGACAGCATGAGGTGAAAAAAATTTTAAAAAATCACCCTTTAGACACTGTGTCCACAAGTATCTCTCATGTCTTTGACCATATGAATCCCTACTAGCTTGAATAACATGTCTCTGTTGTTGGGAATCAGGAGGACATCATGTTAGTTCAAACCTGACTGGAAAACTACATATAGGTAAGGCAATGTCATTTCAGGTGGAAATGAAACATAATGCATAATGTGTCTGGCCACTGTGGTGACCAAAAGTGGTGGTTAATAGACATCTTCAAGGTGCAGGCTGACTAAATTAATTAATTCATGTTATTTATAGTATACTGTTATATGGACTGATAGGGTAAACACAGGTCTTACCAATGATACTAATTAACTGGCTGCTGTGTGTGGGAAAGTAAAGAATGAGCTGTGAGAACAGCCTAACAGAGGTACACCATTTAGAAACTTGGTGGTTTGAAAATTGAAGTTCTTTGAATACTTTAGCTGCTTATTTACAATTCATTTGCATATTGTGGAAAACAAACATAGACAGAGCGCATGAGGAAATCTGTGACTGTTGCATCTGTGTGTGTGTGTCTCCTTCAAACTGACTGACAGAGTTCCTCTACCTGCCTGATACTGTGTGATACTTTCAATTAGGGCCCATGGCAAACTCCATAAATAATTCCATCTATTAAAACAGCAATGGCGAAATGACTGGAGCCCTCTAGCACTCTGGTATTTTAAAAACGTATTAATTAAAACAGAAACACAAACAATGATATTATAAAGTCATTAGGAACAAAATGATTGACAACGAAAAATTGGACAACTGTGAGATATGACCAAAAAAACAACCTCGGGGTCTGCAGGTACCCCAGTCAGAATAAGATTAATTAATCTCTTTGTTAACACCTGTGTTTGCCCCACAGTTTCATATCAGTGCGGCTGCTGTGGAAAAGGTCTATTTTGTGGCGGTGCATGTTTGTTTGTGACAATCTAACAATGCGTACTGTTCAGTGACAGTCTCTCTAACTCCCAGACCAGCGGGTCCTTCTCTCGCGAGATCAGCGGTTGCTAAGCGACCGGTGTCAACAGCTCTATTGACACCAATGCTAGCTCAACTGTAAGAGTTCACAAATAAAACCACAGACTCTTCAATTCATATAATGGAGGTAAGTGCTCTTTATAAGGTTTATTCTCAAAGATTTTACGAAACAACTTACGGTTAATGTTAACTGAGCATGAACACATTTAACATAACGCTGGTTAAAGTGTAACAAGTTCTTGTCGGCAAAATACGCTAATTTTAGCCAATATGACATCATGGAAAGTGAATTATTTACGTTAGCATGTTTGTTAACGCTAATTTCAATACTCTGCTATCATCTGTATTAACATAAAGTTACTGTAACATACGGTGTCAAATAACTTGAAAATTACCATTAGGTAACTTCAACTGTAATAACTTTTACATAAGTTAGCATATCTGTTATTGGTCTGTGGATTCTCCCTCTTCAGTAGGACAGTAGTAGCAGCCAGGTGTTGCCTATTAAACTCATTAAACCTTCACATATTTTTACTTTCAGTCTGTAGCCATGATTGGGTCAGATTACCTTTAAATGCAGGGAATTTGGGCCCCACCATCACAAGCCATGCCAACCCTGTGCTATTGCTGTACATATGATAATATATCCTGTAATATAACTTAATACTATTTGTCATAACATCATACCCCCCCAAAAAAATCAGTTACTTCCATTTTGTTTATTTAATTTTAACTGCATGCACACACACAAAAAAAATCCTGCAGAATATTGACCCAAATTAACTTCAGTTGTTTATCATCACCACTAGATGTCAAGTAAATGGTAAGATTTCAGTCTGCATCAAGCTATTATTAAAGTATTATAAAAAAGATTTGCTCATCACTGTCCAGAATCCGGTACAGACTATGGGTTGTTTTTGTTTCAAATAATGATCATCATTTGGGAAAATAATTACCTTACACTAAAGAAGTAGACACAGCCACAATATTTTTCTCTTTAAACATCTCAAAACATTTTCAATGTAAATATAATGCATTTTGCATATTTAACATTTACAGATGGTTAAATCAAATTACTGTTTCAAAAACAGTACTGGCAAAAACTACAGTGTGGAATTCTTCAACATGTGGGACTTCTCCTGTAACCCAAGAGCAACACTCACTCAAAGCGTTCATTCCATTTTCAATGTAAAAAAAAAAAAAAAAAAAAAAAAAAACAAATATTAATTAAA